>VZTE01003148.1:1013972-1067113 GCA_013397775.1 Eulacestoma nigropectus | reverse complement strand
TTTTTTTTTTTTTTAGTTATTTCCCTAAGGAAGTGGTGCAGATCAGGTCTGCTTTATAAACAAGCAGCTCAGCTGTGTAAATGTGGGGACTGAATGTTCAGCTAATGTTTCAAAAGGAAAGGAAAAAAAAAAGTTGTACAGTATTTTTCCTGTAAAGGTTATTACTATATATAGAACAAAAGAGAAACCACCAATGCCAGTGGGTGGAGGGGGAGGTGTCACCTGCCTTCTGGATAGCCCTTACATATGGTTAATTGTGTGCAATTTTTTTCTCCTTTTTTTTTCCTCTCTTTTTTTGTTTCTTTTTTTTTTCTCTCTTTCAATGTAGTGTATGTTTGTGGGGGTGGCAGGGGAGGGGGGGCCTTAATGCTGTGGTTTGAGGCTGACTTCACGCTCCCAGCACTGACCGGACCTGCACGATTCCGAATTCTAACTTGAATTTTGTAGAGATGAAACAAATGAAAACAAATGAAATATTATTACTAGTTTGTAGTTTATTTAATTCTTTGGAGTTCTTTTCCTCTATCAGCTATTTGTGTGGCTTTTATTTTTATAGGGGTTTTTTTTGTTTGTTTGTTTTTGTTTTGTTTGGTATATCCCCTGCCCTCAGCTGTGTGTTTCCTAGCACAACCCCATTCTTGAACAGAATGAAGCTCACGTTCCTGGGGCAGAGTGATGGAATGATGCCCTGGAATTTCTCAAAATGGGATGGGGAAAAAAGATTTTGCTTTACTAGCATTTGCTGCAGGTTCTGTACTTGAACATTTTCCCCATGTTCAGCTACTTAGATAGTATGGTGATGGGCTCCAGGAGGAATCCTTAGATTAACACAAGCCACATCTTGCAAAGCAGATGTGATTCTTTTGTACCGCCAAAATCAACAGGATCTCTGTCAGTGACTGGGGGAGCAGGACCAAGCCCTCCTGGGAGCACGTCCTGCTCGGGCACATGGAGCTGGTGCCAGGGGTGACCAGAGGACTTCCTTGGGCCACTCATGTCCCCACAGGATAGACAGGTCAAGTCCCTGCTCTGGGGAGCTGGGACCCTGCACTGTGACACAGTGCTTTACTTCTCCCCTGTCATATCTCACCAGACTCCACTGACTCAGTCACTGCACAACAGTGGGGAAAGCAGAAGTGCGTGGAGGAAGGGGGTAAGAGATGTCCAGTGGCTCTGCACCATCCCAGGAGCAGCCGGAGGCAGGAGCAGCCGGTGCACGTGCACCAGGATCCGCCTGGATGGGGCCCTGTGTCACACGTCCTGGGTGGCTGAGTGTGCCAGAAGGGCCCATGTTTATCTATGCACACCATTTTCTCCCCCAAGGCACCCTACTTCTCCCTAACATCTCAGCCCTTCTCCCGAACTTCTGTCACCTCTTTTCTAGGAGCTGGCGCAGGGAATGAGAGTTCTTTCCCAACAGGCTACTGTTAAAGGTGACCCCTGAGCAGGGCCTGGCCCCCACAGAGGGTCAGGTGCCCTTGCAGGACAGTGGCCACCCAGCCGGCCTGACCCCGTCCTTCTCCCACTCCTGTTTCTGTAACTCTTACACTGTCTCTGTTCACAACAACAACAAAAGAAAGTTGAACCCGACTTTTTTATTCTGCCATGTTCAGGCTTTAATTCAGCAAAACCCTTAAGCAGATGACTGAGTGGGCCCAAGTTTAAGCCCGAGCTTAAGTGCTTTTCTGAACAAGGGCCTCAACAGCCCAATGACCCCATCAGAGCAGGTGGTTTGTCATTCCAAGCTCTCATAGCAATGGGACTGTCTAAAGAATGACCAGAGAAAGAGAGGGAGATTCAGCTAGCTCTATAAGGAGGGGAAGGAGGAGAGATGAAATGGAACTATTTTGTCCAAAACTAGATAAAAACCAAACAAAATAAACCTTGAGAGGGACCCTCCTGATTCTGCTACCATTCACTGCTGAAGAGCAAAAAAAATTAAATAAAAACTATTGACTAGATTGTTCATTCTAGCCACAAACTCAACTGGATTAAAGTCTGCGTGGAAGGAATTTTGTAAAGAAAAAAAAATTTCAAAAAAATTTTCCAATGTAGCAAAAAAAAAAAAAACAACTTTAAAAAACAAAAAATGAAAAAAAAAAAAAAGACAATGAGGGAGGATTCTAGCCTTTTGTAATATCCATATTGCACACTAGGACGATAAGCCATTGCTAGCTCATTTTGAATTTTAAATGTGTAATTTTATTTTGTTTGTTGTTGGTTTTTTTCTTTCCATAGGGGAGGGGGGAAAATAAATGCTTGAACCACCAATGCTCTTTTTAATGTTTTATAAATATGTATGTGTATATATATAAATATAAAAATAATATGTATGCACATATATATGTGTGTGTGTATATATCTATATGTATATACATATATATAGATATATAGATATATATATAGGTTTTGAGACAAAAATGCAGAAAGTGAAAAAAAACACCCTAAACAGGATGGTGTGCTCTGATTTACTTGAATCTGGTCTCTTCAGCACCTGCGTTATTAAGAACTGAATATTTTTCCACTTGAATTTAGTGCTATTAGAAATTTAATATATGTGTTTTATTTATTTGATTTTTTTTTTGCATGACTGATGCAAGGTTTGACATTTTCACTCAATAAAAACTGGAAAAAAAACCCCAAAGTTTTAAGTGATCAAGTTGTCTTCTTGCTTGAGGAGGTGGTTTACGTTTGTAAGAGTCTGGAGCAGGTGGGGTGTTTGGAAACCCCGGCACTGCCCCTGCACCCATTGAACAGTCGCTGTTGCGGCACCAGTTCTCCAGCGGGAAGTGGAGTAGGAACAGAATTCTCTTTGCATGGACTCTGTCGTTAAGGTTTCCCAGCAACCCTGAGGTTTTATCTGAGTTGCCATCAGGGCCCCTTACAGACATCAGGAGAGCAAGAGCTAAAAAACTGACTCAATACAGCCAGTCCCCACTGTCTCCTACCCAAGACTCATTCCAGACCTGGGCACTTCCATACTGGAGGTGGGTCTAGCACAGGCTCTCATCACCAGCATTCCTGCAGAGAGGGACAGGCAGTAGATGCCATTTTTTACGAGGAAGTAAGCAAATTACTTTGGGGGAAAAAGGAAAGAACAAGTGCATGTTCACAGCAGTTCATGTGCTCTAAAGCAATTGCCCTCGCTGTATCTGCCAGTACAAACATGTCCCTGAGTACCCACGCTCCGTGACAGGTCATTGCACCCATCCCCAGTCCCAGTGTCCCCAGACGTCCCTGTGCACAAGAGCTGCCTCTGGGGGACCCTCGCGTCCTCCACCCTGCCCAAAGTTGTCCTGTCACCACTGAGGCCACAGCACTGCCCACAGACAGCACAGATCCAGCTGCCCTCCTGGCTGGGCTGCAGTGCCCTGGAAGTGCAACTGGTTCTTCACCAGCAGCAGGGCTTGGCATGTCTCTGCACCCATTCCTGCTCAGCACTGCGCTGGCATGGAGCACTGCATGGTGCCTGTCCTGCTGAAGTGCTATTGGGCATGCAGGGCCAAGAAATGACAAAAGTTCTTTTTTTACCCAGAGAACACCCTTCCCATGTGGCTCTTCCCCAGCCACATGGAAGCAGCTGGGTCTTTGTGCCTCTCTGCCATCGTCAGAGAACCCAGGAGCAGCAAAGCAGCGCCTGCCAAGCCTGATGCATTGGCAGCAGCTGCCTCCTTATTAGCAGAGAGGATTAGACTCCTCTCTCTTTCAAAGCCCCCTCGCTCTGCTGCAGGTCCCGGCCATCCTGTTTTCAGATGTCATTATCTGAACATGCTCCTAATCCAACCTTGGAGCCCAGAGGTTTGTTCTCACTGGAGCTTTGCCCACAGCACATGGAATATTTAAATGGCCATGTTTCCAGGTGAGGACAGGGGACATGAACAACACAATTCATTGCTTGAAAGCTTTTGCTAGAACTTCCCTTTTCTCAGTGGAAGTCTGACTGGACTTAATAAAAGAATGACTTAAGTTGTGGGAGAAGCTGCAAGTTGAACAAATCAAAGTCTCACTATTGCATTCGTTCCAAGCCCTTGCAGGTGGTGACAGTGCAGTCTTGCATCCACAGCCCTGCACCCAGAGCATCTGCACCCACATCTCTGCATCCACAGCCCTGCATCCACCACCCCTGCACTTGGTGAGCCCTGGGAAGCAGCAGACACCAGGCAAGGTCGCTTGTTCTAATGTCAAGACAAAAACTGGGCAGTTGCTGCTGCTGCTATTGTACTTTGATACCTCAAGTGTATCCCTGTAATAGCCTTTTTTGTGAGTGCAGGTCTCAGAAAAGTTGCACACAGCCACAAAACCACACTGCGTCTTTCACGAGACACTGGATATCCCCTTTTTAGCTCAGTACCAAGTCTCCTGCAGCACTGCAAACAGGCACCCTCAGCGAGAAGATCCCTTGGCACCAGCCCAAACACAAAACTCAAAACAGAGGAGTGCTGCCTTCTCCTCTCCAAACAATTCAAGACTTTAAACTGACAGAGGCAGCAGAAGTTCAGTCACCTCAAACATAAACAAGCAGCAGCCAAGGTATTCCAGGACACAGAAGGGGAGACCAGATGGTTCTGCTGCCTTCAATCATCCTGGTTTTTAGGTGTTATTAACCAAACATGCCTGGTCCAGCCCAAGCACATGGAGACCTGTCCTTGCTGGAGCCAGAAGGGCCAACAAGAACAGAAATAATGAGAGCAGATTATCGGTGTTGGCCATCACAGTGGCCATCACAGTGGCTCAGAGCCAGGTAATTGCCATCAGTGGCTTAGAAAGACAATCATTGCTGTTCATCCCAGAGCTTCTCATAGACAGTCCAGCAAGGGCATTCCTAGAGATCACTAGGAAAATAATACTTTGGGTTACACCTCTCATTGTGTCCCAAACCTTTGAGGAACAGTTCTTATACTGCAGTTGGCATTCATTTAATTTGCAGGAATCTTTCTTACAAGCTCTTACCAGCTCCAACCCCAGCTCCCTTCACTCAAGCACCATCTTACAGGGTTGTGAGGCCCAGATTTCAGAGCAGTGGGTGCAGAGCAGCCAGCTGTCACCCCTGAGCTGCAGATGCCCACAGAAAATCCTCCTCATGGCTTGCTCAGCTGAGTACAGAATGAGTAAAGCATGTGTGACTCAGGAGGATATTTACTCCAGTAGCACAATACATCCTACACCCTGACAGAAGGAAATTCAGAATTCTGGTGCCTACTGGTACTGAGGAAAAGCAGCTTTTACAATGCACAACACGTACTGGGCATAACTTACAGCTTGCAGGGACCAGCAGCACTGGCTTCCTAAGGTATCATGACATTCAGAAAGACCCGGAGACATGCCAGGGAAACAGGTCTGTTAAACAATGGAGGAAAAATTGACTGAGCCAGCTGTTAGTCCTGTCCATGTTGCTCAGGTATGGCACCTAAGAGAGAAACCAGCCACTAACAGGTAACAACTGGCTAATAGAAATAAATGTCTTGAAAAAGTTCATGGAAAAAATATTTTCACTGGGTATAATAACACAAAGCAAGAGAGAATTATGACACGGAAGTGAACAAGAGGGTGGGGACCACATGTTTAAAGCTAAGACCTTCTCTTGACCTCTCAAATTTCTTTCACAGTTCTGCACAAGCCCTTTCCAAGAAGAAAGGTTCTGAACCAACAATCCTCCTGCACACTACACACAGACTGCATCAACTGCTTGAGTCGCAATGGAGTTTAGCATTTACAAACCTGCAGGTGCTTGTTTTGAAGGCCATGGGAAGTCCTTTTAAAGAAGCAGTTCTGGGGAGAGGGGAGAGGAGCTATAACCAAATCTCTCTCTTCCCCCAATTTGCACATGGTCTGCAGAGAAGACTGAAGCCTTGAAACATGACAATAAAACCTCACATCATCTTCAAGAGGAATACGAACTTTAAAGACTTCTCTGAAAGTCAGTGAGCAGCTTGTACCTAATCTGAACAAAAAAAGTATGCAGGTTGTTGGGAATATCTATGGAATTTCACATACACTAGTAAGTAATTTCAGTCTTTCTTTAAAAATCAAGGCAGAACTTTGCTTAGTATGACCAAACTTGGAAAGAGGAGAGCATGTGTGAATGTATCTGTACACCAGACGTGCACAGCTACAGCAAAACACACAGGTTTGCTGAATACTGGGACAAGGAAAGAGGCCAGTTTTGGTGAAAGCACACACTAGCATGAAGGAAGGAGCTGCTTGTGTGATATTTACTACACCTAGTATATTTTATGGGTATCTATAAAGAGGATGGTTAGGGAGATGCTTTTGAGTCTTCTGTGGCAGACACTGTCACATGGAAATCCCACACTCAGACTCCAGCCCTTGCCTTTTGGGTCTCTGCTGTCTTGAACAGATTCCACCAGTACCTGAAAGCTGACAAAACTCAACCCTGGAGGCAACAATTCCTACCAAATAGGTAAGGGCAAAGAGGGAAAAATGGCACTGGGCATTTGTAGGTACAGGAGGTGCTGGAAGGGATGACAAGTTCTTCGTGCCAGCCCTGGGGCAACAAGTGGGCTCACCGGAGTCCCTCAAACACATCTTCCCTCACAAGGGTCGGGCATTGCTCAGAAGATGGGAACATGGTCCATCCTGAAGTACATCCCTTCATCTTCCCAGAGCAAGGCAGGGTGTCCTGGCCCTAGTCCTGCTCTTGCCCCAGGCCCATCCTAGCTGAGGAAGGGTGGCCAGCAGAGGCAGCTTCCCTTCTTCCTTTTGCTCTTTTTTGGCAGGAAAACTCTTAAACAAACAAATGAAGAAACACTGAGGATTTAAGTAAACAGCTGAAGATTTATCTGACAGGCAGACAGAGCTGTTCCCTGCCCCCTTCCCTCCCTTCCCACAGGGCAGTGTGCAACCAGCAGCCCCTGCCCCGAGCCCCCGCTGTTGCCAGCAGCCCCACGGACCCTCCCTGGGATCCCAGGACACGGCCAAGCTCTGCCTAAATGCCAGAGCTCTGCATTTAACACACTGAATTGGACACAACTGAGACACTTGGTCTGTGGCCAGAGCCAGTCAGACAGCCCTCGGAGGGAAGCAAGTGCCTTCATTCAGTGGCCAGGTGCTATCCCTGCAAGTCACGTCTTGGGAAGAGCCAGTTGTGCCCACAAGAGAGAAGGGGTCCAGCTCCAGCCTGTGGCTGGAGGCACCGAATCTCCCTGCTGTGCCCAGGCCACTTACACAGCCTCTGTGCAGAGGGCTCCCCCAGGGCTGGCACGGCTGCAGCCCCTCCACATCCCCTCCACACTGCACAGGGTGGGACACCCACTGCCGGGGCGTCCACCACACTTCCCCATTTTCCCACTATTTTACACCAATTAGCAGGTTCCACCTGCAGTTTTTAGAGTTGGGGAGGCAAGAAAGAGATGCAGTAGTGGGATATTCCAGTTCTAGACTGCACCAGGCTTGTTCTGGCAAACAGAAGAGCCTGTGAAGCAAGAGGGAGCCCCAAGCTCCATCTCACACCCAAAACCTGCCGCTGCTGTCATGGAAGTGTTGGTATTACTGCAAAAAAGCAGGCAAGTAAGCAGGCAAACAGGCACGCAGAGATGAGACCTGCTGACGGTGTAAGGGGGCAGAAAGCAAGGAATAATTCATCTACACAGGAAAGCTGCAGCATTTAGCACCCAGGCCTTTGTGCATGCACAAGTTGAAACTGCTTAAGTAAAGAAAATCTGCTCAAAGACATGGAAGAATGTCCACCCCAGAATTTGCTCTGGTTTAATTAAATCAGTTAAAAAAATTAATTTTAGACAGATGTTACTCTAGCTGCACACACACAAAACCTCAGTAGTAGCTACAGAAGCAGAGGTATAAAGTTGGAAGCAGTCTGTGAAGTGTTAGAAAGGAAAGAGCATGAGGAGATAGACATGACGGAAGGTGAAAAACCTACCAGGATGCTGCACAGAACAGCCTTGCCAAGCAAAGGGACTGAGACATAGGCAAGCAGCCTGGCAAAGTGACAGGCATAGAAAGAAAAACAGGCAACAAATAAGCCAGTTACATTTCTCAGTTCTCTCAATCAGCCCTACCCAGCCAATCACCTTCTCACACAGGAGACACAGTCCTAAAGAAAAGCAAGTATTTTACCTAAACCAGAAAAAAATACAGTGTCACCCTCCTATTCCTCTTCAGGCTGTTCTTGCAGCCAGCATCATAAAACATCTCTCATTATTTGCACAAACATAGAAGAAACAAAATGAAATCCTGAAGGATGAATTCCTTCAGCAGATGCAGAAAACGAGGGCTTGGTACGAAAACAGGGTGTTGTTCTAGGGAGGCTCGATATTGTAAGTAATCCCTGAGCAGTCCTTGCAAAGCATTTGGGGAGATTTTTAGCCTGAAAGACACTTTACAGAAATAAATTGTAATCGAGTTTTAATAATCTTCCCCTTTTCAGAAAGGGCCTGACAGATGCTGCCTAGTGCTCACTTCTGCCCCATTTCAAATATTTTTACCTTATTTGGATGAAATATATTATTTTTCTAAAGAAAGGAGGTTGGTTGGTTTTTTTTTTTCCCCAAAGAGATGGTTTTGCCTTCGTCCAGCTGGTGCCTTTATTAGGTTAGTGCTTGCTCCCTTTTGGGGATGGGATTGTTTTTTTTCCTGATCCGGGACAGACCATGCCAGCCCCTCAATCTAAAAGTGTGCAGCTTGTACTGCACAGCAAGTGGAGAAGTCAGGCCCTGATCTCCATCTTCCCTCTTCTCTGATACCCCAAAACTCACCCTAAGCACATTTCCACATTTTTATATTCTTTTTAAGAGCGCGAGTAGTGGTGAGAGCCACCCTTTCACCAGCATAATGCGTGGACACAGCTCCAAAGGTGCCTGTCAATGCTGACTCCTGAGGAAGCACCATAGTCTGGGGATAAGACAATAAAAGGGAAAATGAAGAAAGCTGGAAGCTCTCTCCTGTATCTTTAGGTAAATAATTTCCCTTGTTTCACCTTCCAGCACCCTTTTATTTATGTTTCCATCCCTGGAGATCAAGCCTTTCTTTTGCTTTGCACTTGCATAGCACCCAATGGTATGAGAGGGCTGGAAAACCCACAGCTCAAGCTCATCAGTTTTTGGTATGCAGGGTCACCTCCACAAACAATTTGTGCTTAACATAAAGCACCACCACACAGAAAGGGCCTTCCAAAGCTTCCTGTGTCAAAGCCCTTGGCAAACACTTAGTTCTCCACAGCCTGCTGCTGGGTGTGAAGGGTTTAATCAAGCATGGAGACCTTGACTTTAACGAAACAGGTTTGCAACAAAATGCTGTTCTGGACCTGCTGTCTCAGCCTTTGTTTTCCCCAAGCACAGACGGCAGTGCCCCAGCACAGGAAAAGCAAGGAGCCTCTGTTCCTGCAGCAAGTACTGCAAATGCCAGCAATGGAGTAGACACCACCTGGGCTTTTCGACAGTCCACCGTACACCACACTTTTTTCCACCAGCACACGGCAGCATGGACCTTCTGGCAACCCTTCCTCCCCTCTACCACAGATAAAATTAAGAGAGAACAGTTATAAAAGTGCACTTACTTGCCAGAAGAACCCGAGATGCAGCAAGGAAAGGCCAGACCCAAGTCTCAAGGCAGGCTTAGGTGCTGGGCAGCTCCTCACTCACACCTGCACAGCCCAGCCCTAAGGGCCAGTGGCCACAGCTGGGTGGTGTCCAGAACAGGGCTGGGGCTCTTGCTCCAGGGCACAGAGTTCTGGGGTTAGGGGCTGTACAAGCTGTAGGACCTTGCACAACATCTGGTTCCCAAAGGTGGCTTTCTCAGAAACTTGTCTGTGTCACAGCTCTGTGTCTATCAGCGAGTAGTTTTTACTACTGTGTGTGAAATCCAAGGCACACGTACAAGTAAAATATTTTGCGAAGTCATCCTCTTCCTTCTAATCCCAAACACTGTTTGGTTATGCCATCAACACACAAAAGACAATAAAAATAAGATTCTTCCTGCTTTTGACAAAGATGCACATAGGACCCAATTTGGCACATCTGAGGGTAAGGAAGGTTGGAGGGAGATGATCAGGAGACATCTCTCTTAACCCTTTCCCCCTTTTGAGTAGCCCACATTTCTCTTGCAGCTATTGAAAAGGGAGTTTTTATATTCTCAAATTACTGGGAAGTACCAGTCTGATACTGTTTCCTCTAGGAGAGAGCACAGGGTCACAGGCATTCGCTGAAATGTGTCCAGATGACACTACCCAGAGGAAGCTCCCTTCACCTCTTTTTTATATGCTTTTAAGGACCTATAGAAACCATGTTAGGAACCCACTGAACTCAACTTCTGGTGTGTTATTCTTCTTCCTGTGTAAAATAGAGTAAAAATAGAGTACACAGTAAAACAGTCCTTGAATAAGCCAGGTGGTAGGGAACTGCTGCTGCTGTCTCATTCTGCAGATAAAAGGTTCCCTACCTGGTCATCTTTTAGTTAATAGGATGCCGTTGTCAGTGCCAACAGGCCAGTGGGGTAAGCATTTCACAGGGCAGCTGAGCTAAGAAGTTTGTTTCTAGCAAAAAAAGAAGAAAAAAATTACAAGTTATTCGTCAGGACCAAAATCCTCTTCCTGCAACTGTTGCTATGCTGGAAAGAGAAGGAACATGACACAGAGGAATAGAACTTGTGATTCATGACAGTACCTGCTGGTTAGAAGGTCTGGCTTCTTCCAAATTCTCTGCTGGTGGGTTGGATCTCTTCAACAAAATACACAAACACCCCATCAGTGGCCAGAGGCACAGAGTTACATGTTTTGAGCAACAATGGCCTTGATGGAGTTTTCTGGGATTCATCAGGTTGGAGAAAGAAAAAACTTTAGAACTGGTATAATATACAGAAAAACTACAGAATTGGTAAAAGTAGTAAGAGAGAAAAACTAACGGACAGAAAAGAGCAGTTAAAGAAAACTGCCTTTTACTCTGCACCAGAAATCCTGAGGTAAATGAACTGAACACTGGCAATGTGGAGGAAAAGGGGGGAAAAATGAACCCGCGGGGATGCTTGAACTATAAACCTTGTAAGTCACTCTGCAAGGCACATACCTCAGCAACATATTTTCCACATTTCACCAACTGCTGTTGTCCAGGCACTTTCTATTTTCAAAACCTTCTATGTATATAAAATGTATACAGGCAGGACAATACTTTTTCAATACATGCCCGCATTGTTGTGTTTTCTTTTCACAAGGATTCTTGACTTGGAGAAATGAAAAGTGTCATCTCTTAAGAAAAGCCTTTCCTTTTAAACACTTTCAAATTTGCCCTGTTTTAGCTAAACGTGATGTTCTCTGTGAACGTTAAACAGTGGAGAGAGAGACAGAGAGAGAGAGAGACACACACACACACACTCACTCACTCCTGGGGAAGATATTCGTCCATTTAAGGCATGAGAAATCATCACATTCAGCAGCAGGTCTAAATACAGTAATATGAAGGTCCCTTTCGCTCCCCCGAGCAGGAAAATGTCACTGTGTACCAGACACCCAAATACTTGGGAATCAAGTAAATCACTTATTTTTCAGAAGGGAGCCAAATCCTTCTGTTGAACAATGATGGAACTGTAGTAGTTACACTTTACTTGCTCCACACCATCTCCTTCGGTGGCTTCTGGACTGGGATGGCAGGGTTAGACCAGTCATGGGATCCAGCACAGCATTCCCTCCTGGAGATAAGACTGAGGGGCCATGGGATATCTCACACGCTCCCTTCAGCACCTCCTGCTGCTGGTGGAAGGAGCAGGACACAGCATTATTCCACACCCTGCAGAGCCTCCTGCTGGGAGCAGAGGCACAGAATAACTACACTGCACTCAGCAGGGGCTACAGCCATCTCTGCACCATTGGAGACAACACAGCATTACCACGCTCTGGGAGCTATTTGTAGTGTACCTTACACTGCACTTACACCACTGCCTCCTGCTGATATCGCCTAGGACTGGAGCATTCAGAAAACAAACCACAAGTGGCCTTTGGAAAACATTTTAAAAGGACCAGATTTCTGTAACCATCCCTTTCCCCTCCCTTGACCACCCTACATGCATATTTCTCCCCAAAATAAGAGCCACAGTAATCCAGTAATAGCCTGGTGTTAAATAGTGGTAACTCATATTTATTACAATTATATACAATCATATTTTATATTTGAGATCTATACATGATCACACAGACGAGCACACTTGCTTGGTGAGGACAGTGAGACTCAGTTGTTACAAGAATTGCTCTGCTAAGATGCCCTGATGCAGTGAACAGTATCATTGGACACCACCATTTTACCAGCTGCAAACACAATGCTGCAAATGAGAGATTTCAAAATTCACTGGTTTGTGTATGGCCCCAACGGGGCAAAAAAAAGGCTGGACTGGGCAAGAAGGGCCAGTGGTTAAACCTCAGAACTGGAGCTGTTGTCTCTGCTAGAGAGACTGCTTTGCTGAAGCAGGTGCCTGTCACTGGAGAGGTACCATTTATGATCATTTTTCTTCTCATTTAGGGAGAAAAAAGGCTAAAAACCATTGCAAATATTCAGAATTAACCAACTATTTCAGCATCTGATTTCACCACAGTCATTCGTTCACTCAGTCATTCAGGGTGGCTATAAATAAAACGTAAGATGTCAAAAACTGAGGTAAGCTCCTTGTCTTTGGAGGAGGAAGGGTAATAATTGGGTTGAGTGGAGTCAACTTCTTCTAAAGCCTTTTACTGGGGAGCAATCATCAACAAAGCCACCCATTCTCATGGATTTTACTGTGGCCATGACACTTGGGCTTGGTCCCTACCAACAGGCCACTCTGATGAATATAAGCATGGTGGGGTGGAAATAGAATTCTCTGGACCCCACAAAAATTTAGTGTTTTTACATGCTAGGTAGTTTCAGGAATTTGAGGCTTGGCACAAGGTTTGGAAGAGCCAAGACTGAGATCTGGTGAGGAATTTGAGGTTAAAATGTTTTTTGGTTTTTTTTGCAACAGAGTATCAAGCAGTTTGAGAAATAAAACAGAGGGTTATTTTGGGAAACAGAGAACTGGTTTGGGCCTTATGTGGGATTAAAGGCTTGTGAAATCAAGGAGCTCAGGACAGACTGGTTTCTGAAATTGGATAGAAGGGCTCTAGGATGCAGCAAGAGGCCAGCTGCTTCTGTAAGAGGGTGTACTCTGTAGCTGTGGTGCATGGTAAGGCGATCGGTCTGCCAGCCTAGCAGTGACCCCAGCTCACGGGAAGAAGGGCTGGGAGGGGAGAAGAAGCCACTGCAAGACTGCAAAGCCCTGTGGTGAAACAGGACAATCATGTTGTTCACCAAGCAATCATGAGCTTGCTCAAGGTCAATCAAGGGAGAATCACCGGAGAGAATGGTAGCTTTTCTCTCCACAAAATGGGAGAGGCACTGGGGACAGTGCAGCAGGCTGGGGAAAATGTGCAGCAGCAGCAGCAGCAGCCGCCAGGGTGTCTTAGTCAATCTCATTCTCATTGCTGGCCCCCTCAGGTCTCCGTAGCTTTTCCACTTGCTCATTAATCTGACCATCCCCTCCTCGCCGGTCCTCAGTCTGGACACCCAGACACTCCTCCTCATCCACGTGGCTAACATCATCATCCTCATCGTCCTCTTCCTCCTCATCATTCCTTTTGATTTCCCTTTTCTCCTCCTCACCCTGCACCTCCATCCGCACTTGGCTCGTGACGTCGATGACAGCCTTGGTGCCCTCCTCCGCGCTGAGCAGGTGGCAGCTGACCTTGGAGCCCTCGGGACTGTGGTTCTCCTTCACTGGGGATGAGGTGGTCGACTCATTGCTGACCGGCGAGATGTCACTGCTGCTGTTGTGGTTGGCAACAACAGGGTTGGAGGGCGAGCTTGGCTTCACTGGGATCTGCCATGATGGGATCTTAGGAGCCGAAGGGGAGGGAGGGAACTGCCTCCTTGGGGAGGAGAAGAAGGGAAGAAAAGGAGAGAAAGGGGCTTTTATTATAAATACTGAGGGGTTATCACTAGAGCGAATGGTATTTGCAATAGGGAAGTCATGTAAAGCAAGACTGAAACTGCAAGTCTCTTTGCCATAAATGAGCAAAACCAAGGCCACTTAACTTCTCCAGAGAGATTCTCAAAGTGCTTTACAAGCACCCAGCAATCAAGCCTGTACACAAGGAAAATATCCCAGCTGGGCAGTCTGAAGCACTAAAACGATCTGATTTTGCCAATTTCACAAAGTAAGCTAGCACTCAGGAATGCTGCCTGTGAAAAGACATAGGTGTCCCTTTGTAAGACAATCTCTAATTATTTGGTCCAGAAAATTCCCACTGGAGCAAGAAGTCAGACACACCAGGTGCCCGAGCCAGGGAATTTCATCACCTGGCTCTCACCTCATTGTGATACACCACTATTGCATTCTGGCTCATTGCAATCCAGAGCCGTTCTCCCAGTCCCAGCATGCACTTTACATGTTTGGGCCAGGCCTGGCTGCCAAAAACTGGTTCAGCTCCTCTGACTTGAATGGAGTCATACCAGCTCGCACCAGCTGAAAAGCTGGCCCCGAGTCCTTTCCAGGTGGATTTTAAGGATAGTAGCAGGCTAATGCCCAGTACTAATAGGAGAGTCCAAGTGCCAAACAGGACAAATGTAAGTGCAAAGGGAGCACTGGTGCCCTCAGAGAGTCATCCATCATGAAGGGCAAAGCACAAAAGCATGTCTGATGTAGTACTCCCATGCATCCTTGCCTGTGTATGTGAAAAGTGAGAGTATGAAGAGGTGTCAGATCAAGGTCTGAAAAGGCTGTGTGCCAGGGGGTCCTCATGCCCCTCAGGGGAGCAAGCAAGTGCCACGAACAAGAGCAGAGCAGAGCAAAGCTGGCTGCTCCCCTGCACCAAGTCCTCACACTCGGCATTGCCTTCTCTTAGACTGAAGCAGGAACAGAAGCTGCTCTCACCTCCCTCCTGCTGCTGCCACCAGCAGCCACCACATAACTGGGCTGAGCTCACCCCATCCGCTGTGAGTGCAGGATGCTGATGTCTGCACTATTGAATGACTATCAGAAATGCAAGCAATTAATTCCATCTGGAGACAGTCACAGAATATTCTGAATTGGAAGGGACCCCCAAGGACCAACTCTTAAGTGAATGGCCCATACAGAGCTTGAGCCCACAACCTTGGCATTATTAGCACCACGGTCCGAGCAACCGAGCTAATCTCAGTGGTTTTCCTGGCTCCAGTGCTGCTGCTGCTTCCTCACTGCAGAAACCTGTCTTTTTTTAAAAAAACAAGCCCCCTAAAAGTTTTCTTTTTTCCCAAAAAGCACTTTTCCCCCAGTTACAGCCTTCCCACTGCTGCAAAGGTGTCATTAAGTAATGCTCTCTCCCCGCAGACAGGCCAGTATGACCCAGCTTAACAGACAGTAACTTAATGTGTGCCCTCAATCCTTCAAAGCTTCCTACTGCAACTCCTGGGAGGGATGGGAGGTGTAGCAAGAATTTAAAAGGATATTAACGACAACACACTTTTCAGGCTTCTGAAAAGCCCACTTGCTCAGATCCAGAACATGCCTAGTCCAATCTGAGACAGACCTTTGAAGTCCATCTCTTAGGAAACATTGAGAAGTCTTAGTTACATGCAGAAGGAGACAATGGAGTCATATTCAAATGACGGGATCAACAGCTGAAAGCTAGATAAACTCTTAATTACTTGGGAAAAAAGTATTTTCTCAATAACTGAAATCTGATCCCTGTTCTTATGACTGTCCCACAGGCTGGGATTTCTATCACCTCATTTCAGACATCTGCTACATTATAAGATGTCGCTACCTGAGCTGATTAAGAGGAACAGGCTCTGCTGTGAGACAATTCCTTTCATCCTGGTTATGCCCTGACCACGAGCAAGGCAGCTGAACTGCATCCAGAAGTGACTTTCTAAAACAGAATTCAGGTGCAGATGCAGTCAATTCCTCAAAGTAGGTGAGAGGCATCCTGACTGTGGGGGAAGTGCGAACAAAAAGGAAGTCTTATCAATTCCCTAAAGCACTCTGTGATTTAAGGCCTGTTTGAAAACCATTTTGAGACCTGCAAATAGAAAGTGATAGTGGAGTGCAAAATGGTATTATCAAAATAGCAGTAACAGGACATAGAGGTAGTTCCTGTTCGAAATGCCTTTCCTCTCCATGACTGAGGGAATCCCAGAAAGCAGCCCTTTCCCCACAACAGTCTGCTCACATATTCCATCCATACCGGTTCAGGAGAAGTCCTTTCAAAGAGTAGATCTCAGATTTCAATTCATTAATATTCTGAGACTCCAGAATCCAATTGGTGGAAGTTGTGGCCTAGAACATGAAAAACAAGACAGAAAGATCAATGTCTGAACTGGAAGATAGCTCACTAATGTCACTTTTTCCCATGTTGTTCTTCTGCTCCCATCTGGGAATTTTGAGTCCAGTGGATAACATACATAAGCTCTATCACTTAAAATCTCTCAGATCTGAGCAAAACAACTTCCACAATAAGAAGTATTTGAACAGACCCCCATGATGACCAGAAATAATAATTGTCTCAAGGTGCCAAGACTATTCAATATTTGCTTTGTGTTTGGGAGACTAATTAATCTTGTCTCCAATCTTGCCTCCCATGCACAACCATTGCTAAAGCATCTCAAGGGGACATTTCTTTTTTCAGGAGGCCAGCACTTGTGAGAATTCAGACACAGCTGGGCCCACATTGGATGTTTTCCACCAACATATCAGAACAATACACAGAGAGATAAAGCAAATCATTTGGCACTGGCCTAGTGAATGATTTCTAGAGAAGAACTGGAACTAGGACCCTGAACAGCAGTGGGAGTTGCACTGAATCAGGTCCTTTACTCCTTTCTGAGACTGAACTTAGCTGAGATAACAGATTCAAATATTATATATTAACAACCATTTTAAAACCATTTGCTCATTTCTCCTAAATCATGAAAGAAATAATCAATTATCTGCACTCTGGTGTTTACAGGTGGGCTGATAAATACATACTTGAAAGTTGCAAAAATTTTCCCTACTTGATCTGAAGAATTAGATCTATGCTTGAGTTACCAGGTCATATCTCCAGAAACAGCTGGACTAGGCACGGTCTCTTGGCTATTTCAAGGCAATGAATGCAGTTTTGTGGGGAAAGATGATAAGTAACTCATGGAAGCCTGGTACAGCTGCTGTCAGAATTGCATCAGAATTGCCATGGGATATCAGGCAGAAATTAAAGTAACTGCGGATAACATGATGCAGACAATACTTTTGGCACTCTTTCTTTTAACTCTTTTGGGAACTTGAGAAATGGGAGTTTTCTAAACACAGATCATGGTCTATGGTTATCCCATCCTTTTGCTCCAGTAATTCCTGTAGCCATGAGACCAAATAATACTCATGCCTGGCATGTCCCACAGTAATTTCTGCTAAAAGCCATTAAGAACAAACACATTGGTGAGTATCACTGCAGAGATAGTTCTAATAAATTCTCCACCAAAGGAAGCCAGAACTGGAATACCACAAAACTCCTCCTCAGCAGGCCCCACTAGATGTAGCCAGAACTGCTTGTTCCTACTCACTCTTAAACAGACTTGAACTACTGCTGAGTAACCCCGCAGCCAGCACTGCTCACAGTGACTTCTGGGCTTCAAACCCAAAGAGCTGGGAGAGGCTCAGGCTGTAGTAGTTGAGTTATACACAGATGCATTCCCTCAGGATTCACACTCCCAGCCCTCAGACAGCACGAATCCAGGAGCCACTGTTCTGGCTTTCTAAGACCTTAAAAGCTACAGCAGCACATTAACAAGGGAGTGATTTCCACTCACTGGCCTGCAAAGGACTCAAATTTCCAAAACACATATGGTGCCAGATGCCTAGGATTTAGAAATAAAATCTGACATCTGGGGCTTTTTAGCCAATCTCTTTAAAAACAGTTGTAGAAAATTCAAGCCTTGAATTTTTATGTACGTTTTTTAATTACTTAAAGTCCCTCTTTTTAATTTTTTACAGCATGCCAGTAGGAGTTTGAAAAGCAGATATAAAAACTTACATTGCAGCTGAGAAAACACAGCTTTTATTCTTTAGTTTGTGGGGTTGCCCAAGTTTTTCTTTGTACACATGAGGTTTAGATATCATAACAATGTGTGCTACCATTTCAGTGCAGGGGGTAGAGAGGGGGGAAGGAAAACTTCTTCAAGACTCTCTAAACCACCAAGACTTATGGCCTTTTTCCTTCTTAAAGCTCAACATGTGTTCTTAATCTTAACACTTAAGACCTGAAAACAGTTTTCCAATTTCCGGACTGGCTCCAGGCCACTGTCAGGCCACAGTTCCCAAGGAAAATTGAAGCAAAGTGTTGTGACCATAAACCGGCTTTCATGGTTGCATTTACAGCTGTGCCACTGAGGGATTCCTCCTGTACAGTGTGCACAGCACAGAGTCAGCTGTGGCCCACCAGTTACACACCATCAAAGGATCTGCATGAGATTAAAGTGTGGTAAGGGGAGAAGACAACTGTTCCTGCTACAGGTAAAGGGCTGTAAGCATTGCCTAAAGACTTTCACAGCAAAATCTCCCTGTACAGAGAACACCACAAGAAAACTGTGAACAATCCTGGCCTTGAACAATCCCAAGTCTGTGAGTCAAAGGAAGACTTCATCTCCATGTGACTGCTTCACATTCACCCCACCTCACATGTCAACACTTACTCACTAATAGAACGCTTGGGCCAACGGTTGCAAAGTACTCTGTAGTAAAGCACTAGTTCTCATTGCCAGAAAGAAAATAAATTTTGGTTAAAAGTGGTTACTTTATTTACACATGTAACAACACAAACTAGTCAGAATTGATGGCTTTATTGCCAAGGTCAAGTCAAGAGTCAAGGGGAATGGGCCACTGCATGTCATTAACAGGGTTGTATGGGGCCACCTGTTACACTCAGCTGACCAAAATCGTTGAAACAAGAACCCAAATAGTAAGAATGTTTGGCCATTACCTGGACCTGAACAAGTGACTTAAATATAGTCCTTCAAGTTCATGCTTGGCTGAACAGGATGTACAGAGTACAGGAGAAGTACAAGTGTGTAAAATTACATACACAAAAAAAATTCTCTGCACAACTGGTCTTTGCCTCTTTTCATCAGTGGACTAACTCCACAATAATTTCATCTCAAATGCAGCACAGACGATACAGAGCTGAGAACAGGTCTGAGGCCTCAGACACACAAGCTTCATCCAAAACTACACAGTAAAGCCCTCGCCAAAATCAGATGTATTTCAGTGAGTACCCAACTCATATCCAGTGCTCTAACTACACCACCCACAAAGAAGTCAAATGCAGAGAAACTAGCTGGGGATATGGCAGAGCTGATGGCTGGGTTGTGAACCCAGTAGGTGCTTTCCATGTGCCCACAAAAGAAGCCACACATGTTCCAAAACTGATGATGCTCTAAAGGTGAAGAGTTGGAAGTTGGTACCTTAGAAGCAGCCAGTTCTTGAGCGAGCTCTTGGATTTTCTGTTGCTGCTGGATTAGCAGGTCCTGGACAGCTGCTAAGGTTGTCTGTAACTGAGTCACTGTAAGGGAAAAAGCAGAAGAGTTACACTGAGATACATCCACCCTTACACACTCACACACTCCTGCTGTCTAGCTACAAAGATGCCTCTATTCCTACTATATTTAATTTATCTATGCCCGCCTGCTCACTTTAATCCATATGATTTATTTGCACTATGGGTAATCTACCTGCACTGCATCTAACCTCCAGTATTTCTAGTTTATCTTTCCATTGTATAGATGTCTATAGCCCACAGTATATCCGTCTAAAACCTCTCCCTTTTAATTATATTGGTTTATGATTTGTACATCTCCCTGAACTTCCACAATGTTTGTATCATTTATCTATCTCGGGGCTCTTGCAGGCAAACACTGGGGCTAGCTCCAGTCCAGGAAGAGGCTGCTCTCAGGGTTGACCTTAGGGTATCACGAGAAATGAAAGATGCTTTCCCTCTCACCCTTCAATGAAAAGTGTAATTGGCATCCCCCCATTCTCAACCTACCAGTTCCTTCAACCCCAGTATCTTTAATAAACTTACTACTGAAAATTATAATTTTTTTCATCCCAACTGAATATACTTTGCACTTTTCCCCTTTTATTTCAAGAGAGTACCCTGTATCCCCTTCCTACACCCCAGCAAACACTGAAGAACTTCTGCTGGACTCCAGCTGTAGAACTTTTTCTACTTTGGCACTTTATCCAAAGCTTCCAGGCAGTAAACAAGCTGATAAAATAAATAAAATTAAAAACTCTATTGGTGTGACAGGTAACAGCTAATCCAGACCATCATTAGGGCATCGAGTAATGAACAGACACCCTATAGAGTCAATAACAGAGAAGGTGGCTAAGGTCAGGGAGGCACAGTAATTATAGACTCTCCTGACCCTTCCTCGGATTTTCAGATGGAAGGTGGGGAGAAACCACCAAAAAAAAAAGCCCCTGAAAACATCAGAGAAGCAGAAATTAAAAATGAACTTTACAGCCCTCCGAAAGGCTGTCATTTTATTCCCCTTATTAATATTCTGAGGTTGGGAGCCTTTCCGTAAAAACATAATTAATTGAGGCCGTGCCGACAGTAAACAAGCAATTTCAAATTAAACCGAAATGACGGCGGCTTCATTTGCAAATGTGAACAGATTCTCAGAGCAGATAAATGAAGTCACCACATAAAGTGGAGATGGAGGGAAAGGAAAGGGTGGGGGTCTTGGCAGAATGGAGGATCCAGGGAGAAAAGCTTTGAGGGGTGAATTGATGGAGTCATTAATCTTTACCTGTCTGTGTCACACTGCCACTCATCTCCGAAATGTTTGACTCGATCCTCTGAAGTTGCTTCCTGTCTTCTTTGCCTCCCATGATAAGAGGGACCAGGTATTTCTGCATGGAGTACAGAAACTTTTTCAGAAAACAGGGATGTGCAAAGTGCTATTTCTAATCTACCAGAAACATCCTCAAATCCCATCCCCCAAATCTCAGCCTTTATCACAGAGCCAGTGATCATCTATCCACACATCTGGCTGAGAAAAGAAATTCCCTCTACAGTAGGTGTTAAAAGAACTTGCAGAAGAGGAGTTTTGTGGTTACATCTGTCAGGGTGCTGAAAACCAGTTCCTAAGTCTGGACGCAGCCATGAAATCTGCCTCATTCCGCCCTTGCAGAGGGTGGACTGGATCTAATAGGTCACAACTCTCCTCTAGCTACCATGGAACCTTCCGCAGCCTCATCCTAGGAACAGAATATGCTTCAACAAGAGCACACACAATGGAAATTACCTTATTTCTAGTAGTTTGAGATTCACAGCTAAAAACTAGTTTTGTTTGCTTGCCACTTTTTGACTCTGCATTTTCATGTTAAGTGTCTACATTTATCAAATATACCAATGGCAGTGCCAGTGCGAACAGAGATGCTTCACCAGCTTGGAACCAACATGATCATTTGGACACAAGCAGCATAACATGTTTCTCTCAGAGTACAGTGTAGGAGTAGCAAGGGACATATTACCTTGTAGAGCTGGTGGAATCCAAAGGCGATTCCTGCCATTATGATAGCCAAAGCACCATAATCTCGCCATCTGGAGCCAGGGGGACCTAAAGGTCAGAATCAAGCAATAATCATAGTCAGAACTGCAGGTGACAACATTTTTGTACGTTCATTTTATCAGAGAAAAGAGTAACGATTAACACACAGTGTGCAGGCCTTTGGCTGAGGACACTTAAATATCTGGCCAGACCTCTGGCATTGACACTGGCCTTGTAGCGTCACAGGGAGAGAAACCACAGCAACAATTAAAAAGGGTCCATCAAGCTGTTTTGCCCTACTCTTTCCTTGCAGAAGGCACTCTGAACCCAGATAACTGTCTCTGGGGCTGGTACTAGCTAAGGTTAACTCCTTACCTGAATACCTGTTGTTCTCCACTATCATAATTTTTGAAAATGGGGACAGAGACAGAGACCCAGAGGAGTGCAGGAGAAAGGAAAGAAAGGAATGTTCTAAGAAAGAAGAGAAGTCTATCAGCGCAATAAATGGGTTTATGAAAACTGTGTCAGCAATTATGGACCATTTCAATGAGGAAGGAACCAGTGTCTTTCAAGCTTAAATTACAAATAAGGAGCAAAGCACACATAAAGAGCAGAGAGAAAATATGCAATTAAATATCTACAGAGAGAGGTAAAGAAGTAGATAAAAGCTTGAGATATTTAACACACAATTCTGCACAGAAGCTTAGAGGCTCCACAGAGGAAAGCATTGGTATGCCCTGCTCCTTCTAGCAGAATCAGAAGATACCTGTAGTTTTCCACCAGCCTTATCCTGTCACCTCCCTCGCAGTTCCCTGAACAAACCTTGTACTGCCCCCGGTTTTCTTTAATAATAAAGAGGATGCAGAATGATCTTGCCTAAAGTTCAGTGGAAGGATGTGGGCAGAACTGACGAGATGGGAGACTGGTGTGGTCTCCAAATCTACATGTGACTACATTGTCTCATAAATGCATTATGTTCTCCAAAGTCTCGATCTAGGCATTCAAAAGGAGGCTAAACTGGCTGAAATGGGTGGCCGCTGGTCTCCTTTCTGCTTTGCTCACCTATTGCCATTTTGCTTGTTGCTGAATTCTTCTACAGGCATTTCACTCCAAAAGTTGCCCCTAATTCCAGCCCTTAGGGTCTAGAGTATTTGGGTCTGACTCCCAAATACTGGCACTCAGAGCTTCTTGCTACATTTTAGGACTTAGCTCCTGAAATTATCCTCTGGCTAGAAATTGGAACAAATTAAGGCATCTCTGTCAGAACTGGTGAATAGTGTCACCAGGAGTATTTTGGGTTGCTGCAGTTGCAGTTTTGGAGCTTAGGCACATGATCAAATTATCATAACTTTTTAACTTAATGAGTTAACACACGTCAGCTAAGCTGCAGTAACTGGCTGTGTACATGTCAGGATTTAAAATGATCTCTCGCTAATGTTGCTGCCATCTATCCCACTTTCCCCCCTGTCACTTCTGGTATCTGAAGTCTCTTGCTTGTCCAGTTCTCTCCCCTAAACTTCTGACTAAAAATATCCTTCTAAGACAATACGATTTGTTCCAGGCTGAGCTGCTGTTGTACAGGGTTAATTATCTCAGGGGTCTGTGAATCCTGCCCATGGCTGTCCTTGATGGGCTGTCCCAAACTCCCTCCCAGCTCCACTGACCTCCGAGCAGGAAGGAGACACACCTGTAGGAATCCATCTGCTTTGCCCTTTCACCTCACTCATCTCTCCCTCCATTCCTGTAATGCTTGAGCTAAGAACATTTTATTGCCCCCTGGTTTTCATTATTAATGAAAAGGGACCAGAATGATCTTTCCTAAAGTTCAGAGAGTCTATAAAGACAAGAAGCTGAAATGCCATTTTACTCATTTTAGAGATGTGTGAAATCTGTCTTGTGACAAAAAAAAAAAAGTGAGGGGGGTGGAGAGAAGAAGTGAACAAGTGAGGGACGCAGTAAAGGCTCTGTACTGACCACAGCAACTTCACAATGTTACAAAGAATGTCACAGTCACTGCCTAAAATACACACTCAACCTTTCTTTTTCTCTGTAATTCTCTAATCTAAAGTGTGAAGAGGGGCTTAGGAGTTTCTCCGTTTTAAGCTCCATGCTCACATCAACTCTGCATATCCTCAATTTCTCCACTTGTAAAACAAATAAAATTCAGATAAAGTGAAAAAGCACTGATAGCCCAGTTACTTTAACCACTGCAGAAGTACCAAACCATTCTACTAGGAGATCTTCAAAAGTCAAATGGAAGGGACACAGATGTTTTCTCCAGGTATAAGTCTGCGTTTTCGCCAAGTATATTTAATTTCCACAGCAGTCACTGTAAATTGCATTTCCAGAGTAAACATTATTTTTAAGATGCCCATTCACGTAAGAATTAACTTTTCTAACAGCGACTAATTAGGCCTTGTGCATCCAACTTAAGGTCAGCTTCACTAGTATCCATGTCTAAAACTGTAGAAACTGATGCTGGAAGAAGTGATTTTCCAAAGGAAAACAGTGAACCTATGGAAAGGTGTTGGGGAAAAAAAAAAAGAGTTTAGTTACTGTTTTTAATTGTAATAGGAACCTGTGTATTTTACAGACTTCCACATAATGAAGACACAGGGATGGGAAAAGAAGATCCAAATGGCAAGACAAAAGTCACTGGAGCTGATTTTTAAGGAGGTGTAAAATCTGCACAACCCCCCATAAATGGAGCCCATAAATACCATGGGGAACAACACAGACAATACCTGGATGATGAGCATGCAGCTTTGCACACCTTGCTCAGAAACTCCCCTGAGTTTGCTTGTAATTATATGGGTTAGAAAGGTAAAAAAAAAAAAAAAATCAACAAATTAATCATTTAAATATTTAAAGTCAGATTTCTGTCCTCACCGCCGGATTAGTGTATTTCATAACACCAATAGCAGACAGCCCTGGTTTTTTACTGGGGGTTCATTTTAGAGCATGTTTAAACTAGTCAGATTGAGTGATGCTTCCAGCAACTAATCGCATGTCAAATAAAAGATATTTTATGTAATAAATTACTGCTACAAGTAATTCAAATGTCATTTATCAGTTTTATTATCAGTCAGGCAAAGTCTTGTTTCTCTATATTAATCAAATTCAAGCTTTCTTTAAGCTTTTTTTTTAAGCAGTTTTGACACCTCTTGGCAAAAGTACAAACTGGAGGGAAGGAATTATTCCTCCAGAAAAAGAGGAGAAGCAGTAGAGATTGTATTGACCTAAAATACTAGAAATTTAATTATTGTCTCTTCCCCAAAAAAGTTTTTATACTTTCTCTTCAACCAAACCCAGAAAGGGTTCAGGATACAAGACCTATGCTACTCTGAAGGCTTACAAGCGTGCTTTTTTCTTGCTAACTCTTCAAGAATTAGGAAGCATTTATATAAATTACAGGTACTTCCAATAAAACATTAGAACATTAAGTTCAATTGTACGAAAGGAAGTATTTAAGTGGCATGAATTTAAGAAATAGAACAGACTGTGGTGGCAACAGCAGGAGATCCCTGCTTCTTGAAAGGAAGCATATTCAAAAGGGGTACACAGGATTTATTGCTGTGACTCACAGGAGTGGGCATCTTACACTGGCATTACCGGCAAGATCATCAGCTTGCCTGTTTGCTTCATTCCTGCTGAAGAAATGCTTGAGATCAACCATCCTGAACTTCTGTACTTGTAACCCACAGTATTAATGTAATTTTTAAACATGAAGCAGCAACACCTTGTGGAAAGAGGGCACAGAGAGAAATCAGATTTCTTAAAATGTAAGCAAGCCTCTGCTTTTCTGCACAAAACCCTACTCACTTGTGTTTTGTGTAGAGGTGTCAAAACTACTCAAAAGGGCAGCTTAAAAAGAACCAAAAATATCAAACACAAAGTGGTTCACAATCTTCAAGACCTAAACTCAAGCAGATCAGATGTTGCTTCACAAGAAACTCAATCTCTTCTTCGGAGAAGGCAAATGCAGCTTGGAGTCTTTTTCAATATAAACTCTCCAACATAAGTTGTTTCCATTGACAAGTCAGTGTACAGACTGAGCAGCCTCTCTATCTCACTAGTCCTTTAGACATTCTTTCAAACGTCAAATCTTGCAGCATTCCAGCTCAGTGTTACAAATACTCTGTGAGAAGATAAGCATAACAGGTAGACAGAAAAAGTAGTATCTATCTTCCTCTGTACATGACAACCCCGGACGAAACTGTGAAAGATAAACCGACTTAGTAAACTATCACAGAAAAAACTGTCCTGAAGCTGATTTGGACAAATTCAGACATATTCATTGCAGGATTAGCATCCAACTGATGAAATAACCTACAGCAAACAACACACCTTGAAAGAGCACTGAGCCACTGCACAGTCTCATCCATCTGGTCTAGAAAAATTCACATATTCCTTCTGCAGTTCTGATACCATGGAAAGCACTTAACAGGAAGACAACAAAGATGGATCCACCATTAACACCCACCAGTACTACACCAATCAGGAACTAGAATAGGGCACAGATGAGAACTAATCAAAACAAGTATTTTAGCCAAACAAATACCATCTATGTCCAGCTATTTATTCTTTTTATACATCCATTTAGATGTTAAGCTTAAATAGAAGGTCTACAACAAATGGCTACAGTGGGGAGGAACAATACCTAATGAACTCATTGTCACCCTTTTCCCGATTGTGGGGGCTGCTGAAAAGGACTGCCTCACAGGGAAAAGCTTTGGGTGCAAATTATTCAAAAAGCACCAACCAGATCACAAAGCTACAGCACCAGTTTACAATTAGAACCCCTGCAAAGGCTTTTATTTGGTGGTATTTTTAGTCACCTTTGATTTCCAAGCATTACAGAATCATACTTCCAAAATTCTCTTTCAAGCTGTTACTGGGAACATTCTGATGTTGAAATTTTAGTTAAGATTCTTACCTAGCAAGAAGAAAGTGGGAGCTGCTGCTTTGAGGAAACCCAAAACAGCAAAAGGAGAACAAGTGATAAAGCTGCCAGGGTTAACAGTGATGACAGTGTTTCCCAGGCTGAACTGCATGCTTCTTCCCTGCTCTACTCATAACAGTGGAACAATGAAATAAGGGACGATTAACTCTTCCAGTACTGGGTTGTGGTAAGAGTTATTTGAATGAGCAATGGACAGCACCAAGAGGGATCTGGCCCTGCTTCTGCAGCAAGACAGCAGATTTTGCTTTCCTGGCATTTTCTGTGGACTATAGCAGACAGGAATCAGCCTAGGAGGCAGAATTCAGCCTTGGAGTTCACCAGCACACACAATGCAACAGCCAGAAATATTCCACTTCTGAGCCCACAACTATCAAAAAAGTTTTTTTGTCTCAAACTGTGCCAAACCAGAGCAGCTAAAACCTCAGAAAGCAAGTCTAGTATTGTCTCCAGCAATAGCAAACCTCTGCCATAAACTAATAAACACAGCTCTAAGTGGAGTGTTACATCAGTCCGTATCTGCCACAGAGCTGTTTAAGAGCAGCAACAAAATCCTATTCTTTATACTTGGCAGGTAAGTGAAGTGATTTTCAAACTACCAGACACACATGTGAGCTGAACAGCTTCTTTTGATGGATTTTTAATGGTGTGTACTTTGGTTTTTATTGTTTGGAGCTTAGATACTTTTTTGCGAGGTTTGTTTTAAAATGCAAATATATATGTAAATTTTGAGTCTACACAGATTATGTTGGGACTTTAAAATTTCTTTGAGAGTGTATTTTGTACACAAAAATCATACAATCACATCCACATAGTCTACACAGAATTTCTGCAGTCACACCTCAGATTACTCAACATCAGAGAGAAAAGTTTTCCAAGTTTTAGAAGGGAAGACTGAGTCTCATGTTGACACAGTGCTTTTCTGCTGTCCTTACAGTGTGTCAGAATCTAATTTGCATTGACTATCCACCTTCAGGTCAAGAGGTGTCACGGGCTGGTATGGATGACATTTGTTTGTAGACAGTGATCATTTGTATCCTCATTTTCCTTGTGTAACATGATCTTGTCACAGGCATCAACAACCACGAAGTGCATTCAAAGTAACATTTGGTGTCTGAATATGACAAAAAGTATGTCATCAGTTGAATTGAAATCTGGGATGTGGCACACAAATCTGTGAAACTGCTGCGGAAATCACAGCAGAAAGCAATTGGGACCAGATATTTTTCAAAGTGTTACTTACTATACACCACGGGGTGAGGAGGCTGAGCTGGCACTGGGTGTGTAGAAGGACCTGGGGACTGTGGCTCATCCGTGCTCGTGCCGGACTGCTGGAAAGCCAGGTCAATTTCTTCATCTGTCAGGCCTGGGGGAGCAGAGGAAATGAAATCAGTTTAGCACCTTTAGCCACCTGATGCACACATAATTAAATTCTCAAGCCAGGCAGAACCCTTTCAAGCTGCAAAGAATTTTGGCACTGACTTGAGCAGTAATGCCTCCCCAGTTTTGGATTCACTGGAATGTCTCCCTCTCTCTTTCTCTGTTGCAATTTAACCTTAAGCGACAGAATATTAGCCTCAACGCTGCTTCCAAATGTGGCTCATTCAATTTCCTTAATTTATCCTTGAGTTTATTGCTGCTTTTGAAGTAGCTTTCTATTGCAATTCTCCATTCTTCCCCCGAAAAAAAGATACCATCAACTGCAAATGTGGCTCATTTTAATCTGTAATGGTGTAAAAAAAAAAAAGAGGGGAAAAAACTAACAATAATGCATGAAAACAGACAGGGAAACAAAAAACTAATTATTGGGTTAGACGACTAATTAGTCTAGATCGTTTCCGAAGACGGGAATAATTTGCTTTATTTTATGACAAATGCAGAAATAAAAAGAAAAAAAATCAGGACTGACTGTGATTAGTATGAATGGGACACAGAATGTAAGGAGGAAATAAAACTATAACAAAACAGATCAAAACAAGGCCAAGCCCAAACTTTCAGCTGAGCATTGCCCCGGCCCATTGGTGCATGATTAGATTGCCCCAGGGCAGCCTGGTTTTCATTTCACACAGAGCTGTAGTAACACTGCACACATGGTACACGTTGCTGCAGTGACTCCTGCCATCAGGAAACACCAGGATGACCATCTGTAATTGGCCACAACATATGGAAAGAATTTGGCCAACAAGGGGGAAAAGAAAAGCAGCTAAAGGACTCACGATGACCAGCATCTCTGAAGAAGGAAGCACAGCTGGATTATTTTTTCCAACAGGAGAAAACATCCTCTAGAAAAAGAATTTAGTACTCAGATGGCAACCATGAAGTGGGAGCTGGACAGCTGTGTATCATTTGTTGAGTTACTCTCCTGCACAGAAGCACATAAAAACCCAGTGTCCCTGCTAGGACGAACACGTGAAGGGATTCGGGCCCTTTCACCATACATACAGTGTATGCAAAAACATGCAGAAAGGCAGGAAGTGAGAATATGGATTTAAGGAAAGAGATTTAGAAGATCTCAAGTGGCAGACCACTTGATTCTCACATGATTCTTTTAGGGACTGAGCACAGTGAGGAAAATGGTATGAACAGGACAGCACTGGGAGAAAAGTGGGGGAATACTTTCTCTCCATCACCCCCATTCGAGATCCATAAAGCGTTGCTGGTAGATGAAATTCCTGAACTTAATCCTTTAAAAAACGTAGCTTTTTAACATCACAGAGACATGCAATATAGAAAATGGTCAGGCCACCGGGCATATTAGCTAATATTTCAAGAAAAATTCATATTTTAGCTAATATTTCATATTAGCTAATATTTCAAGAAATTCTTTCAGGATCTTTAACTTCACTGCATACTGGGGGTCTAGACAGAATAATCTGTAGCACAAACAATATTGCCAGAAATAAATACACAAGTCTGTCTCAGAACTGTTATTTAATATCATAAGCACTAACACAGTGCTTATGGTATTCAGAAGGCTTTAAAACTATTAACAGATCTCCTCCCTATTCCTGTAAGCGTGTGAGAAACTGTGAATTCCTGGGAGACACTATTCATCTACCCCACAGAGCATTTCAGAGAAGTTCAGTGATTTCTCTAACAACAAAATATTGTCAGTGTAAGAAACAGTATCAGAAATCGAAAGTTCCTGATCTTTGGTCCTGCAATCTGACAGAGTCACCCTGTCATTTGTATTTGATGCATGGCTCAAATAATAAGGAACCAAAGCCACATGAAACAATACGGAACGACTTGCAGTGAGTGTAATAAAAGGCAGATAAACACAACTCAGCGTATTGCTCTACTCACAAAAGCAGTATTTATGGTGTCTAATACGTGTTAAAAAGCAAAGTCCAATCAGAAAGAAACTGTTTAACTAGCTACTAAGTATCCAATGTAGAACCCATAAACAGATACCAACACTGCAGATCACCAGCAACTACTGGATTTCATAAAGATGGAGACAACATTAGTTGCTGGCTGCAAATGTGGCATTTTGTTCTATTTCCATGCAAATCTGATAATATTTAACACTTAGAAACACCAGAAGTAATGGAGGATCTGCATTCTACAAAAAGGGCAGAAAACTATGTCTGTTGTTTCCTAACCATACCACGTTCTCATCCTGTTTGAGAAAAAAGCTAAAATCTTGAACCTCTAGGATTATTCTGATCTTGCCAACTAGGGACAAGTATCGCTGTTTCCATTTAAACCCTGCTGTGCTGTGAAGAAAAAGCTGATGTGAATGATAGAACGATGGGAAGCCTTTGACATTGCGATTCCTGGTTTGAGTAGTACAAATTAGAATTGTTACTACTTCCCTGGACTATTTTGCTGCCTTGCGAAGTGGTCTTGGCCATGGTACTAGTGGCATTAGACAGAAGAATATCACAACTACATCTCTTCTGAATTATCAGAGGAAGACTGGGATTGCCATCACCTTGGAAAACCTCTTCATTCATCTGGACAAGATGCTTTTAAAGCCTTGTCATCTTGGCCTCAAAATCAAGGGAGTCCTGGAGCTGATTCCTTAAGCATATATATGGAGTAAGTCTGCACGGTGGACACCCCGTAATGACGAGTCATCTGTGCATTCAGAAATATACCTGTCTTCATGCTGGTCATTTCTCACACACAGTAACAAAAATGGACAAGATATTCTAAGGCTCTCCTCAGGCAATTATAGCCAACTCATCACATTTCCCTTTGGAATGATTTTTTTTCAAATTCACCACCTACACACATGTATGCATACAGTATGAGTTTTCCATGCCCAAATTATTCAACTTTGATATATGCATGACATACAGAAGTGTGAATTTCTAAACCAGATCTAAGTGTCATCTGTTCCAATATCTCATCTTGCTGTATTTTATCACAGTCCTATCACTGCACTACATGAAAAAGTATCTATGTTCATTCATTGTTCTCATCTAGCAGGAAATTGGCAACCCAAAAATAATACCACTGTCCTTGGATGCAAAAGCAGTGTCACAAAAACTGGAGTTTTGTGTCTAGTACAACTCTCAAATAGGTATCTCAAGAAAATCACCTCAGTTAACAGCGGAATTGCTCTAAATCCACTTTTCAACACTTTGGAAAACAAACATTTTTGTTGTTCTGCGGCTGCAGCAAGATCAAGTCCATGCAGAACGCAAAAGGTTAAAAGGAACAATAACGGAAACTGCCAATTGTAAGTGAATTATATTTGGCTTTGAAAGCTGAGCCACGGCTATATTATAAAAGGCATCTCTTTGCGTTGTTTACCATCACCCTGACTAATGCAGACCTTTTTTTTGTTTTAAATAATCTCATGCAAATTAGACACACACTTCCTTCCAGTTGATTGCTATCTGCAAGGAATAATCTAACCGCAGAGGGTACTGAGCAAGGACTGAGCTGAGGAGAAGGATGCACGGAAACTGTCTTCAGAGCCCCACAGAATGCAAACCTGTGCCCTTCCCCCAACCATCCATTTCATTCCTCTACAGCACCACAGCCATTGCAAAGAATTAGTCATAATTTTCACAAAGCTTTAAAAATTCCTTTTCAGGCTTCAAGGTGTTGATTTGAATAATCCAGCACCCACGATTGTTTTGCACTCAAAGGCTCTTGCTGACCCTCTTTTTTGATTGTCACTGCTGCCACTCAATTTGCAGGCATCACTCAGCCTCTGTAAATTGCAGTCAAACACAGAAACAGAACAAGTCAGAGAACTAAATGGGTTGTCACAAGCATCTCTTGGTGCCTGCACCTTGGGTGTTGTATAAAGAGCTCTTTTGTAAAAGAACTTTTAAGACTTGACTGTCTATGTCCTTTTACAATATCTATTACTATTTAAGGACCTCATGGACATCAAATTACTGTTCCTCTTATGACCACTGTGAAGTAGAGGAGTACTTACAGTACTGTTACCCATATTTCACAGATGAGGAAGAGGTGAGACATCCAGATATGAGAAGTGCTACAAGGTCAGAACTGAACCTCTGGCAGCCAGAAAATAAAACTCAGGAGATGTGAGTTTTACCTATTTTCTGTCAAAACACAGTAGCAATAATTGCAATGTAAAACCCTTCCAGGAACTTAACTAGACAAGCCACTGCTTTTTCTTCTTCTGACGCAGGCTCTGACATATTAGTGACAACCCTTTTCTCGTCTTATGCACTGAAAATATATTTTTCTTCATTATATTCCTCCTTACATTGCTCAGTCTAGTAATTCACACAAGATTTTCACAACCTGAAGGCTATAGCAGTTTTGGGGAGACATTTCTGTTTAGGTGAAATTAAGAAATCTGCCATAATAAGGAAAGGTGGTGGAAAAAATTCAGTTCCTTTGTGGGTTACCAAAGCCAGCTTTATTACCACTCTAAAAGACCACCCCGAAGCAAACCCCCCACCCACCGTTCGGCAGGGACAAAAGGCAGGAGAGGGTGTGGGGCAGGGGGTGGCAGCTGTTGTTTTTTTCTCCCCACACGCTTTCTATTAAGGAGAAGACAAAGTAGGACAGGAAAACTTGTTTAGCTACAACAAACTGTGTGACCACCTAAAGTCAGTGCCTGGTACCATATGACTAAAAGGAAGATCTGCTGGTCGGCGCCCTGAAATGACATTATACTTCTGTTCCTGGAAGCCACTGAGTCAACTCTGCTCAGAAAGAATACGGCCACATTTTAAAAGAATCATCATAAAATCCTTCTGGGATCTGATCCAGACTAATGATTCCACCTGTTCAGTCAGTTACATGCAGTGCTGGGTGACTGTTACCAAATCTGTCTCCTACTCTATGCTACTCTATGCTTAGCTGAATGAATTTCAAAAAGGTCAAAAAGGCAAAGTCTCCTGATCCACTTTCTTTCACACATGGTCATTTGTGAGGCTGAGCCCAACCCAACATTTGAATAAAACCTAAGGTTTCAGGAACACTACTCTGATTTTTTTCCCTTGATTTACACTGAGACACTGCACTTGAACGTAAACATCCTGCTGCTGCACTTCCAGCTCAAACTTTAGTAAAGGAACCCACACATCAAAGGGACATGGACTGGTCTCAACTGTCAGGCTGAAAAATGCAGAAGTAAAAGTAATTTGAAAAGTTGCTGAAAGAGCTTGGAATTCTTACAGCTCTATTCATCTACGAGACTGCTAATTATGCAAGTGCAATCTTTCAGGAACATGATACACTTTAACCCATCAGGGTGACTAAGCAGCAATCAGAACTGATAAGGGTGCTCTCACCTCACCTGCACAGCACTAAAATAAGGAAGGAAAATCGGACTAACGGAACAATGCTAGGAATTATACAGCGAGTCAGCCAGGAATGAAAAGGTTAAAATAAAAAGTATTTTGGCATAACAAGTATAAATAAATAAATAAATACAGCAGCAGTTTCTCTTCCTGGCTAAGCTTTTTGGAGTCTATAATAAAATGAAGTGTAATGGAGGAGAGGAGGGCAATGTCAGAGGGTGAGGGTTTGGGAGAGAGGTTGTTAAGTATCTCCCTCTCCTCAGCTGTGTTTACGCCATTTACAGGATCCCGGGTGATTGATAGACAGACAAAAGAAAAGCAAGCAGATAGTAACCCCCCTCTGGGAGCATCAGCAAAGGGGATAACTCCTGACATCATCTAGAGCCCCAAACTCTCCTTAGCCACTTGTAATTAAAAAGACAGAGCAAGATATGCAAACCAGAGAAAAAAGTAAAAGAGGATATTTTTTATTATTTATTATTAACATTTTGTTGGAACAGTAGAGTGCAATAAGGACTCTCAGAGCCGTTAAAAGTCGTCGGGTGACCTGCAGACCCCTATTTCCCAGAGCCTTGTATAAAATTGAATTTTTTAAACATAAATTACACGTAATGACGACACTGTAAAAACTAACAGTAATGGAAAGCTGTGCTGTATTTCATTAGCCTGTATTATTCCGTGCCACCTGATCCAGCCGGGCCTTGTTTATGAGTTAGTGTGTTAGCAGATGCCGATGGAAGCATTTGCTTCGACCTTGCTCTTCTCATTGGGGCATGAAATTACGACGGCAGCACCTTGATATTACAGCCATAAATACAGTAAACTGCAAATTTAAGCCAACGGCTCCTATTGTCTCTGAACATAAAGCTGATCGGTATTTATTTAAAAGGAGAACGAAAAAAAATATTATATATCACCTTGTTTATGGGTCCAGTGTCCCCCCTTCCCCTAATCTGCCTTATTCACTTGGTTAAATACTAAACAAACAAACTAAATCCTCTCTATTTTCTACTGATTAAATATTCTTATGAAATGAGTATTGTCTTCAGAAAACTGGATCAAAGTATTTTCACTCTGAATAAGAAAGGGCAAGTGACTTGCTTAGCATGTCTTGGAATGGAAGAAACAGAACAAGTACTACAACTTTTCTTCTCAGTTTTATATATATGAGAAGTTCAAAATGGAAAATGAAAAAGGTGCTTCTGGTCACTCATTCACATTCGTGTGTAACATGTATATGCATATGAATAAGAGACACATTTTCTTCCAGTTTCTATTTAAAAATATCTCCCATGTTAATACTATTTCAAAGTAAGGAGGAAAAAGAAAAAAAATTGCACTAAGGTTAATGGGAGAGGAAAAAAAGCATGGGATTCCTTCTCTGAGGCAGCAAACAGCAGGGAGAATGCCTCACTCTCCTATGGGCATTTTGGGTAAATACCCACTAAAATTTATCAGAGGGGAAAAAATCAAACACAAAGGCAAAAGGACATTGTAGTATCACAAAGCATACCAAAGCATAAATCACAGCATTTTAAGTCAGTCCAAAATGCATTTCACTGGTAGTTTCAAAGCAGGGAAAATACAGTTTCACTTGCAGCAAGAGAGGTCAGGTCTTCCTCTTCTAATGTAAAGTAAGCTCCTTGCTTATATGAAGTATGTTACCTCTGTTTCATATAAGAAAGAAAGAAAGAAAGAGATCCCTTTAGTAAAAGCTCCCAATACTATGCTATACATTTGATGGGTCAAGGCACTAAGAGGAGAATTCAAGGAACAACATGAAGGACGAAAATAGGACTCACGCTCGGGATTCTGCAATGCCAAAGTCCCAGTAGATGGAGTGCTATCACAGCCTCAACAGGATTTGGACACCTCTTTTTTTAATTAATCTACAACAAATCTTCAGGCAGCAGACAGCACTGTTCAACAGGCATAATTTTTGCTCCACAAATAGCTCAAAAGAGAGAAAAAAAAGGAGATAGCAACTAGATGACTCTAAATCAAGCAAGACAGGTCCAGAAGTCCTCACCAACCTGAATTACAGAACCAGAAGTTTTGTTACAAAGCCCATTTACATTCCTACACAACAAGAATATGCAAAAACACAGAATAAATTCAAACTTGGATACCGTCTTGTGAAGACTTGTCTGTTACAGAATCATTCTCAGAGCACCATCAAAAAAGACATCAAAAAAGACAGAAGAAACACGTCTTTCTGTACCATAAATAAAAATCTCTCCTAAAAATGGAGGGAGATTTTATTTTATCATCACCTGTGATGATGATATTTTTATTTTTAGGTCTCTTGCCTCCAGCTTTCCCTTTCTATTATCACACGAGCATAAGCACAGTACCTGATGGAAAGCCTCCTTTGAGTGGACACTGGTAGAGTACGTCCACTTGTCTACTGCATGACTAGAGGTGGAAACACAATGTGTGTGACTAACCTGGAAGCCAGTGTTGCCACACAGGAACACAGGACATACGTTCAGCCGGTTCATGATGTGAGAACACTACGTAAGAACAAAAGCCTCTGCATATTTAAAATTATTTCAAATTGATATCTGCTTGGGGTTTGAAGGCTTTGAAGACTATGCCAGGATACCAGTTCCAAAGTAATTTATCAGGAATAGTACATAACCAGGGCTCTGACATTTGTTTAAAAGAAGTCCTTAGAGAGCAAAAAGTCCAGCTAACGGAAGAGACACGACTCCAGCAACCATAGTGCTGTCATGACTCGTTACCACAACTGACAACCTCCCTAGAAACACGACCAGGCATTCAAAGAAAACAAGTATTAGATACACTAAACGGGTAGGTTTCCAAGCACATCCAACCTGTGACCTGTAAATTCTTGCTCCTATTCATGCAGAGAAACAAGTCTCACAGTGATGGTTCCTGATCCTCATTATTTGTATCATAATACTCCTGAGAGATGCCAAAAGGCATTCACTGGGCAGCTATGGTGCCAGGTACTGTGCAGACCACAGAAGCCAGTCAGACCCAAAGCATCCAACAGTCTGTGTGAAGGAAAAGCCTGTAAAGAAAAACCCTGCACACAGAAACGAAGTAACTTGCCCAGAGTACACACCAGGCCTATGCAATTTCCTATTAAATTGGGAACTACAACATGAAACATTCTGTAAGGGTGAAAGGATACTAATTTCTTCTACACGTTCATTTCCAAAAGCAGGACAGTTTGGTACACAGCCCTTAAGAAACCCACGCACTACCATAGCTTATAAAGCTTACCACAGATTTTAATACAGCAGTGACAGAAAACATTTGTGCTTCAGATCCATTTATTTTGTGTGAACAAAATATATTTTGTTAAGCAGCTTGTTGAGCAATAGTAACAAAATGATTAGCCTTTGGCTACTCTTTGATCTGTGATATTATCTTTAGGAGCTTCTAAAGAGAAAGCCAGAGGTGGTCTTAAATTTGAGTAAGGTAAAACACTGGCAATAGAGGAGGTTTAGTTTTGATCTACCTTTGGAACACCAATTTTAAATTTTATTTCCAACAACTTGAACCAGCATGTCACAAGAAGTCCAGTGCTGATCCAGAAGGAGCTGGCCAGGGGGAATTTGCAGTCAACCAGACATTCGTAACTCCGCCTTCTTTGTTACAGCAGCAAAGAATGCCCAGGCCCTTCCATGGTATGGGGCTGAGCACAGACTGATCTCGAAGCCTGGCCCCTACATGGAACTCCGGATCAGTCACTGCTGATCTGGGATTACTGGACTGGGCTGGCTTGCAGTTCTAGAACTTGCCACTCTTTCTGCCCAACTCGGCATTCAAAAGAAAGGAATCATGTAAAAGAATAACAATTTCAAGCCATTATAAGAAATTCTTTAACCAGATTTTTCAGAACATCAGAAGGATTACTTAGTTTTATATATAAGAATGGGAAAGTCTGTCCTGATGCACCATTTCTAGCATTGTCCTACCATTACTCTGGAATTACTGATTGCCCCAAACACACTAACAAGAGCACCTGGCTATTTTCTACCTTAGACAAAACCAGACACAGAGCAGCTTCTGCAGACTAAGATGAACTGCAATGTAAAGAGCAACTTGCCTCAATGCTATTTATTTCCTCTTCTACTTTAAACTTTAGAAAAGAACAAACCAAACCCATTTGTACAGACTTAACACAGGAAAAATCATATAAAGTGTCTATAAATGAGGTTTGAGTGTTTGAAGAACACGCAATGAAGCACTGAACACACAGTATGACAGGGCATACTGGACATTCCCTCTGTCAGGAAGTTGCTATGGGAAGCATGGAGAACTCATGTAGCTACAGCTGCGTGTTTTAAGGAAATGTAAAAATACATGGAAGTATGTATGGAAAAACATATGGAAATGTAAAGAAATCAACACTGGGTGAGGAGCCATGGAGCCATGAACCCATGCCTTTTTCTGACAGGTATTTTCTCACAACCTTATAGAGCATCTTGGCTCCTCTAACCCAATTTCTATGAAGTGGAGTCAGTGTTAGACACCTGGGAGTCAGGGAGTCACCACACTAAGAAGGTAAGTTGAATTAAGAAAATTACATCTAAATGCTACATATTTTATTATTATGGTACAAATGTTTCAGGTAAATCTGGTTTGCACTTTCCCCAGAAAGACAGAGATGCTACTACACTATTATAAAAAGACATGTCAGCAAGAATTCATTACAAATTATAAATCACCCTCGTTCTTCGTTCTTCTGTTTTTGAGAAATTTTTTACATGCCATTAAAATATTGTTTGCTGAATGCTACTAGAAAGGTAGCCACCTGTAAAATTAAAGGCTGATGCTGCCAGTAACAGTGTTGAAATACTTTCTGTTTAAAAGACAAACCTACTCTGTAATTTTTAACACAAGTATATAAATATTTCTCCACCCACCCTACACAATTTTGTTGGTTACATCACATCCATTTAGACAACAACCATCTATGTCATCACACAGGATGTTAATCTTGGGTGGGGAAGAAAGAAACTATAGTAAATGAACTTTTAAGAAACCAAGATTAGACATTTAAGCAGGGTCCTTCATGATGAAAGAACAACAAAGACAAAAAACATTAGGGGACAAGTCAACAAAATAGAAGAAGTTTCAAAAGATAGTTTTTCATCTTTTGGTTTGTTTATGGCTTTTTTTTCTCCCCTTGTGCCTTCCACAGAGCCTCTTCAGGGCTCTGGAGAAAATTAAAGAGCCTGGATTAAACGCCCAAAGGACAACTAATGCTAACAATACTAAAAATAATGAGGTTAAGTGGTGTAAAAACTATGGTGACCACACACGGAGAACTGGAGTGGTAAGGTAGAAAAGGAGTTTCATCATTGCTCCCTCGGGACATGCACAGAACATACTAACTGCTTCTAGTTCTCTGGGGTTCCGATTACCATGCCAAACACACCTCCAGAGTTTCCTTATTAGTATAATAAAAAGCCTCTACACATTTGTGTTCTATTCCCAGCCTTGCTATTGACCTTGTGTAGGCCATTTAACCTCCATCTGCCTCAGTTTCTACATCTGTGAAAGAAAAGTAATATTACACAGTATCTTTTCTAAAACATTTCAGACTGGCACAATCATGTGCAAAGACTGACAGGTTTGAGAATCTATACATGCCTTATATGCACTTGAGTTAGGTAAGGCATTTGCAACAAACAATTTATTCAAATAACGTATTTATCCCTTTTGGTTTTTTTGTAGATCATCAATGGAAATAGTTTCAGATTTCTAACTCTCATCAAGGACTCAAATTCATGCATTGCTTTGACTGGGTGCTAAAATACATGGCATTTCTCTGGTCTCCTTTCAGCCAAGTGCTGCCCTCAGAATCCAGTCACTGGGGTTGAATATTCAATAAGGAAATACAGAAATATCTGTATTTTTAACACTGTCTGTTGTCTTCTAATGCCTCACGAAAATTCCAGCCCAGGAGTTAAAATGGGAGTGGCTATACAGAAGTCACACAGAAACTGGAGTGAATATTAAAAAACATTTATGGGCATGTTCCTGCAATGTAACAAAGTCAGATCAGCAGGGGAGGCAGCTGAAGCAGTTCAAAGTATGAGGATAGCTCTTGGAGTTCCTGGGCTAGGAAATATTCTCTAAACAAAGGAATCACCATACAAACAAAAAGGGAGTGAATAAAAATGGGAAGATACTCCTTTCTGGGCACTACATAAGACTGTGTCTCTTCTCAGGGATGCAAAAAAGTGGATCAACATCACTGTATAGGTCTGCCCAAAGAGCTGTTCAGAGTCAAGGTCAATGATGAAGCGCCAAGGTTGCCCTTTGCAGATCCCTCTATCTCCACGTGGCTTTGCACTCCACAGTCTCAAAGCACAGGAATCATGACAGGCACAGGTACAACACTGTTGCAGGGGAAGCGACTGATGTTCTGTTCAAGGGGCAGATCTCTGAGCGGCAGCTTCATCCCTGGTGCCCAGGGATGCCACAGCCCCCAGACTCCTGAGTGCCAAGTGTAGCAACCACATACAACAACTTACCCTTTACAGTCACCAAAGGAGACAAAGCTCACCAAACAGACCCCGATTCTTTTCTTCCTCCATTTCCTCCCTGGTTTTCTTTTACTGCTGTCTGTCTCAGGTGGCCTGGCGTGAAAAAAGCTCTCCATTTATGATGAAATATGTGGGACCAGGTGAGGCCCTCACTCGGCAGAGAACTGAACAAATGGGCAACAGCAGCTTGTGTTCCTATTGACAGTGCATATGCTGCTAAATACCATGCTCAGCTATCCCAGCTTTAAGAGACACACATACACAAGCACTTGCTTTATCCGACACTAAACTCACACCTCGCAAACAAATTATTTAACTACTCTATCCCCCAAGGAAGACAGTGATCATTTCAAATGCAGCTCCCTGCTCGTCTCTCACATACACGCAACGGCCTGATAGGTTAAATGCCGCCATTTAATTACAGTAATGGAACCTGCTATTTTTTGGTTCCCTCGAATCCTCTCTCGCTCTTTTTTAAACACATCCAGAGTCATCTTTTAAACATGTGTTTTATATCCTGACTTTAACAGCTGCATTCTCCTGGTTACTTGAAGAGCAGGAGTAATGATACTCTGATATTCTTCCCTGTACCTCTGAGCAACAGTCTTCTAAACACTACATAAAAAACACAGGCTGGAGGATGCTGTAAGAAGGGATCCAGGCTAACACTGCAGAGGCCAATCTGCCCCTTCATTTACTTAGATGGTTTGCGTTGATTTTATTGAATAAAACCAGCTTAACCTCTTCCACCAACCCTAAGAGCAACTGGGGCCTGGAATGGAGGATAAACATGAAAATGCTTTAAGTAATTCTACTGAAAATTCTATACATCAGTACATCACACTGACAGTATGGCACAGTATGGTTATATGTATAGATTTATGGTTGGCAGCCAGCATTATGTCAGATCTAACTGTTAATACATCTGCCTCGGTGTCCCCACCAAAATGGGGATGGTATTTCCTGTGTTTCCCACTAAAATGTGGAGTTTGCAAACTGTTTTGAGAATGTAAAGGTCTAATGAAGAAGAAAAAAAATGTAATCAGAAGCTCCTTAAATTAATCTTATAATCTTGCCATTTCACAAAAGGTGTCACAAGCTTAGTCAGCTAATATTTGTAGAGTACTTTGAAGATGCAAAGTGGCAGAGAAATATGGGATATGGGTGTGTTAAATTCTTGAGCACGCTGCAAAACACCGTTTTCTCAAGTGAATTCGGGAAGGAGGCTGTAGGTGGCCAAAGCCCAGAGAGTTTTATGGTTAGTTACTATTGAAGGAGGACATCTAATACAGTACTACAAGTAACACAATAACTGTTAGTGGATTTTACATTTCATATTGCATAGCAATTAGGAAAAATCCAGAAGCAAAGTTTAGGTACTTCCAAGTCAAAATAAATTCTTACCTATGCTAAGACCCCAACACTCCTAGAAAAATACCCATATTACACCTGTCCTCAGCTTTCTTTGTCCTCTAAATGTGAAAAGCTTATTTATTTGCTCCATGGTAGTTGGCTCACAATCAGCCAGCCAGCCATGCAGGGATACTGCCCATCTTCATTCTCTGGTATGGATATCCACTGGTGTCTCTAAAGGATGGAATCTTAAAAGGTGAGGCAAGGCAGAGACAAAGACAAATTTAATTTTATCACCGTAAAAAGGGACATTTCCACATGGGCAGCAAGGACATGAATATCATGTGTATGCAAGGGTGGAGGGATTATAAACGCATTTTTGGCGAAATTCAATAAAGCTGATTCCACTGCATAAGGTCAGCAATTTACTTTTAAAAAATGATATGATTGCAACTTTTAATATAACCCATGTATTTGCTGCAAGATGCTCTAGAAGATTGTGTAATGTAACCACCTGACCTCTCCACAGGAGCAGAGATCACCCCATTTACCCTTTATTGTCTTGCTAAAAGCAATGCACATTTGCACGGTATGACAAAGTCAACAGCTTTTACTTCAGAGCGCCTCAGGTTTCACGAGAATGAATTCTCTGCTCTGCTCCTGGGGAAGTGGAGTCACCTGGACTAGGCTCCAGGAGAAAGAATAGCAAGGAATGAACCAAAAACTAAATTAACCTCTTAGTCAAGGAAAGAGTGATTGCACTCCAGACTAAAATTAAGAGGGAACAGTGTGCAGCAGAAAAGCAAACTGTGGGATTTCAAGTTCACAGGTACCCAAGACATAATTTTAAACAGAACAGAAATGTCGTCTAAGAGATCCTAGAGAATTAATTCATACAATAACTTATTTCATCTTTCCTAGCTGGAAAGTATCATTAGGCCTGAGATGCATTTCGGCAGAAGAACACCACAGATTATCCTAACTATCCTTGTTTTAGCCTCAAGAGGGAAGGCTGTCTCTTTAGACTTGGAATACCAGGTTCATTCTCAGAGCAGGTCAGAAGCTGAATTCGTTTACTTGCTCTGGGAAGACTGCGGGGAAACACTGGTCTTGATGATCATGAAAAACAAATTCCTTCTGTCACAGAAATATTTTTACACAGACGTACATAGATTTCACCAACTGTCTCAAAGTGAATCTTTCTTCAAAGGTCAAAGCTGCAGGGCTGGATTAGGATTGCACGCAATCTGCCTGAGCCTTGACATTCTGACATTCTAAAGTTTGCAGCTTTCCCCTCCCATACACAGCTGATGGAAGTAAACTCTCAATCTCTCTGAAAGTGTGGCTTTTACTGCAGTACCTTCAAAAATCACACGCTGCAGCACCAAGAACTCTGAAACAAGCATATCAGAGCAGTTTATGAACATAGCTAACATAAATCTTACTGAGTCAATAAGGCAAAAGTGGTAATTAACCCCATTTTACAGATGGGCAAGCTGGAAACAAGAAATTTACCCAAAGCCAAGGAAGCAGTCATGTCTCAGATCTCCCATGCCTGCTCTTAGATTGTAAGTACAGAAGTGACTTTCTCTTGGACTTGGCATTCACTCAAAAACATGATAAATAAATCATTAAATTTACAAGTCGGACTTAGGGGCTGGGTCTTTTTTACCCATCACTAAGGCTAACAATTTCAGGCCTTGGAATATAACTGACTATTTTAGCATTATCTTCTAGGATAGACTTCAATTCACTCTGCAGTAATCATATTGTTTTTTCAGTGCTACCAGGAATGGAAACATTACTTTATCAGTAAACAAGGCAGATATGACTCAAAATACACTCAATGAGCAATAGGAGTTAATTTTGCAAAGCCATTTTTAACGGCTCTTTTACATTACATAGTTACTGTCAGATAGCCAAGTGGAGAGACATCATTAAACCCATGACATTCCAATTATTTGTTAAAATTAAGCTTACAAACAGCATTTTGTAGCATGCACAACTTCCTAAGAATCAAACCGGTCTGCTCCAATTTATCAATAATTTTCAAGCCAAGAAAGGATTGGCTTCCTTCGTACACTGCATCACATGGGTAGTTATGTCTAACCTGATGCCAGGTGGTTTTCTGCCCTCTCATGAACGACTAGTGACTGGGACAAGAGTCAGAGACAAGCAATAAACTGATTTCTCCATGTGTATAGGGACTAAACAGATTAGTTTTTCCAAATTTCCTTTCAAATATTGAGGAATGATAGTGAAGGGTTCCTTCAACTATAATCTTCCCAATACCCTTACAACTCCAAAGAAGCACCATATCTGATTCCCAGGATGTCCTAAGGCTGAGCAGTTTATCGCATTCTGTTAGCACTACAGTACCTATTCCTTGTCACCAAAGAAGCCAAGAAAATCCGTAAAGTTCATGACAAGTTCAGACATCACGAACAGTGGTAAAATTGATGGGGGAAAAGAGTCAGCATGATGAAAAGGCTGGTACTGAACAGCAGGTGACAGATCTGCATACGAAAGAGTGGCAGGACAGGAAGACATTCCCTTCTCGGCAGATGGATAGAGATTCTCAATCATTTCCAGGAATTAAAAGAAGGCAACTAATACAAAACACAGAAAGGTGGAACTAATTTCTGGATCACGAGTACATCTATTCTTCTGCATTATGATACTCCAGCAGTGGAAATCTCTATGTTGAACATTATCAGCACTGGGCAAACACAGCAGAGTGCCACAAATGGATGTGACTACCACTAATGGTGATTTAGATAGGAACTGGTGTGAGTTTGTTAGCAATGACAGCTTTCATTCTCTCACTCTTCATTCTTCAGGTCTCTAATAAGCTCTTTGGGAGACAATCACACTTCCCCACTTATGCAGGGCTGTGTAGAGCCAAAGCTTGGATGGGAGGCACCTAAAGAACAAACTGTTTGCATGACAGGTGTAGGACATATTTTTCTTTAACCTAGCAAAATATATGAGGCACATTAGCTGTCTTGCACAGTCATAAACAGAGGCCCAACCATCTTTAGTAATTAAATATCTCATAGTGCTTTTCAAGAATCTTAGTAAATTTTTTACTCAGTAATTACATTCTCTATCCCTAAAGCTCCCTCTGCAAGATCACTTAGATAAAGTATTCTTCATTTCCTCTCCTAAAAATCACATAGTGATGTTAAACAGCTGCTGTCCTCTACCTCAGAGGTGGATGCTTTTTAGTGGGAAGCACAGTGAGATCTAGATCACAGAATGATTCTGATAATGACAGATAACCTTATAAACACCATCAAACACGCTCCATGCAAGTAGCTGCAAAGTTTCCATAGTTAATGGGTACAATGTGCTCCAAGATCCTGAAATGAAAAGCATCATGAAAATGCAGAATGTGTTGACTTCCATTCAACCTCTACAGTCATTTCTGTAAGTCTACACGAGATGTTAGACTTACTTTATGCTACTTGAACACCTGCTGCAAACTTCTGAAATAATCAGAAAGCACCTCCCTGCTTCTACCTATGCTAGTGAACTTTCTCTCACTGTGTGTTAATTTGTACTTGAAGCTTAAAACATTAAGCATATTCTCGCAATAAATTTTTGCTATCAGTATCTGAATTTCAGGTCTTGCTTGTAGCTTTGCAAGTGTAAGTGATGAGGTCTGTGCAGGCATTGGTGCAAGCAGCTAGAGAACAAGTTGCCTGAGCTGCAAGTACTAAACAGGACAAGCCTCACTCACACACTCAGTTGTGCAATTGTGTTGGGTCTGGCTGGGATAGAGCACTGTTTTTTATAGTAGCTGGTACAGGGCTATGTTTTGGATTTGTGCTGAAAACAGTGAACAGATTATATGGAGCATCCCCTCAGTCAGCTGGGGTCAGCTGACCCAACTTCTCATGCACTTCCAGCCTCCTCAGCGTTGGGGTGAGAAGTGGAAAAGGCCTTGGCTCTACAGGTAAGCATTGCTCAGAAATAGCTAAAACACCTCTGTATTACCAACATTGTCTTCAGCACAAATCCACCACAGCCCACGCTAGCCACTATGGAGAGGCCAACACCAGCACAACAGTGAAATAAAGCCTTCACTCCTATTCTTCACCATCTCTCAAATCCATATCCTGACAGGAAGTTTGAAGAGAAGGACAAGTCATCTGGCATTCCTTAAACAGTCAACACTTACAGTCTAATCCCATATCTGCATATCAAACATGGTACTTTCTAGAAAAGCATAAGGTTTGGAGGGCCAGAGCAGTTTGGCCTAAATAGGTATTCTGACACCATAGGTTACTAACTCTATTTTTCCAGCTGAGTTGGCACTGGACTCTATTGGCTTGCATTATATTTTCTTCTCAAGAAAAGCCTTTGCAAAAACTGTTTGAGCTTCACTGAGACATGTTAAAGAATTAATTACAAAGTAAAGCTGAAGGAGAAAATTAATTTTGGAAACACAAGAGGTTACTTTTCTTTTCCTCCCTTTTCTGGAAGTGGGGGAGGAAAGGCAGTTATTTTCATCTTCATGCTGGGGGCAGGAGCTGGGAGCTGTCCAGTCGATAACCTGGCCATCAGAACAAGGTTTGTAATTAAAAGGTCAGTGACCTGGAAAGCTGGGGCCTCACTGTCAGAGCTTCTCAGTAATGACGGCACTATTAAATTAAGACTGTTATGAAATCAATGCTAAAAAAGCTTTCATGGTAACGAGATTCCATTCAAGGACATGCAAACTGCCTCATGAAATGGACTTAAATTATAAAAAAAAGAGGAGTAATAAAAGTGGGTTAAATTGAAATCTGCTGAAGAACTTGCTTTTTTTAAGCCCTCCAACAGCAGGCTGTGCCCCCTTCCCTCAGGTACTGAAGGTGATTCACTTGGGTTTCTCTGACAAAGGGTAAAAGGCGGGTTCAACTTCCAAGAATGCAGACTACAGAAAGAGGAAGAAAATTAAGTCAGTTTTCTACTGGAGATTCTGGGGCTGACAGCATTTGTTTCCAGGGGATCAAGTGTCTTTGAGTTCTGACTGGGAAGGGCATGCAGAATTAAATAACTTTTTCATCTCTTCAGAAATCACCATAGTCTGGCATCTTGACACTGGAAAGATTTTTCTGGAACACTGATGCACTGCAAAAAACCTTCTGAGTGGACATTTTCCCAACATAACTCAACAATTGTACATTAACTTGCTCTAATGCACCTCTGTTCTTCCATCACTATTATTTCTGAGCTCCTTATACGCTTTCATCAGTTCCCACAATCCCCCTCTGGAAAGGCATTACTGTACTCATTTTACAGATGAAGAGAACAAGCAACTAAGAAAACAGTTTTTCATCCAAGTTGACACAACAAGTCTGTAACCTAGCAGTTTTCCCTTCTCTGCCCCAAAAATTCAGCACCCTGAAAAGAGAGCTTCCCATGTATAGTGCATTTCCACCACCTCTCTCTGTCTTGCCAGAAGTTAAGAGATTCAGAGTACACAAAATTAACAAGCCACATGCATTACCGGATGGGTAACTGAGCAGTGCAGGACATCTGAGGCACAACAGTTAAATGACAGACACATTTCCACAAGGGTTTAAGCCCCACATGCTGTCTAATTACTCCCAAGGCGCCGCTGATTCTGTGGCATGTCATCAGCAGAATCAGCGAGTTGGACAAAAAACAAACAGCATCTTTTTTTCCTTTCTTTTCTTTCAGATACTCTGAGGGGAAACAGCTGTTTTTCCCTTCATCTGAAGAAGTTCATGATAAAAAGGAGGAAATGTCATAAATTACACAAAATGCCAGTGTAAGCTTCAAAGAAAATGATAAATGATTCTAATAACTTCATGTTTCTCATTAATGCCTCTGTATATGGGAGTTTAAAAGTGCTTAAGACAACAGAGAAATCTCATCTGACTTTTGAAAGCCCTTTTACAAATCCAGGATACCCTCACTCTCCCAACTGTCATCAACACGGTATCACTCCATGTGCCAGAGAGAGCAGTTCAGCACCACCTGACCTGCACAGAACCAGGAACGCCTGATTTCAGCCTCTACAACTACTGTTTCACCAAACCCAGTCCAGCTGATGATCCTGCAGAAACTTTCATTTCTCATCTCACTGAAATGTACTAAACCAAATCCAGCTCCTACACTAAACATTAAATAATACTAAAAGGAAATAAAATTTGATTTGCCTTTTTTAGGAAGGAGATGCTTATAGAAAAAGAAGAAAATACTGTAATTCTAGGCAGAACCACCTCTGTGAATCTCAGAAGTGAAATTTCTTAAGCAAAGTCAGGCTTGCAGGACTTTTTTCAACTGGCAGTGAGGACTTCTCTACCAGACAGCCTTAACTGGGGATAAACATTACCACTGGGATGACAGGGACTGTATATCAGAGAACAGGGGGAACAGCCTACCAAACCCTGTAATCCCTCATCTACTCGGGACCAAACCAGCCATGACATCCACGTTTCAAGAATAATTGCCTCCATCTGCTAGCCCACAGAGGCACCACGCCAGCACCGAACACAGGCCACATTCCATATGGACATATTTCCAGTGACTGCTACTGGACCCTGCTCCTTTCTATCTGCTATGGTTAAGTTTAAAAAAAACAATTAGCACAAAGGGAAGGAGGGCTAATTAACAAATAGGAACAAACAAACAGTTCTACCAAATCATTTCTGCTCTTTAGTAATTATTAGCCAAGTAATTCATAAGAAGTATTAGTCGGCCACAGTTTCTCTGTGCCTCCATCTCCCCACCCTTCCTCTTCTCCCAGTCAGGGATTTATTAAAATTAAACAGATTAGATGGAGCTCCTGATACAAAAAACTGTTCAGCGAAGCCTGCGGTGGGGAAGTGCAGAGCAAACACCAGAGACATTTGTCTCTAAATTGCTCTAAATACCTTCTGCAAATGAAATTCTAACCCAGCTGTGTTGAGAGAGAAAATGAGGACTAACTGGTCATTGTCAGCACAGAAGAAGAGCAGGCAGTTATAATATTGCACGATATACTGGGGGCTAAGGATCTCTCGGCAACAATAGATTTCGTATCAGGTTACCTCGGGTAATCAGCACAGCTTTTAGGCTCAGCTTTCCCTTGCTTCATTGCTTCGATGATAGAGTTGAAATCCCCAAGCTTTTATGATTAATTACTCCCCGCAGGTCCAGATACTTCAAGGAAAAACTCATGGTGCACAGCGACCAACAGGCTCCAAATTTTAATGTCATCCTGATGGCAGGGCAGGGCAAGCAACATACCTACGTGACTGGAATGTCCTCTTAATTGGCACTAGGACAGGCAGTGAGAGGATCACACTCAAAACGATGTGCCCATGAACCACTTGTCATGACATCATTGCCAAAACACAAGGCTGCCATTCCCTTCTAGGTCCTCTGCTATTCAAGATAAGCAAAGTGGTGCATATACTTGAACTCTCCATCTCACGACTTCAGGTCTCAGGCATCTCAAAGAAGCAGTTCATAACTCCAAACAGAAAAATATGTATTTCATAGGCTTCCCTACTTTCCAAAGCTCAAGATCTTTAGCTCTAGAATTTGAAGTACTTTGAAGTACTTATGACTTCAATGTATATGTGGGTCACTCCCCTCTGAAGTCTGGAGTTTGTATTTTCAGTATCATTTCACCATCTTACAGTGCTCCACAATGCATGTAGTTAACTTCAAGTTAAAACTGTCGTTATTTACATCTTGTGGTAAGCAATATGATCCCAGGACTGTAGCAAAATATGGAGTGAACCTCACCTGGAATGCACTGCAAGTTGTGGAATAAAAACTTTAGAAATAAAAAAGGAACAAAAGATAGTTCCACTATGAGTCAGAAAGTAAAATAAATTCTCTGTAGGCAATGACCAAAGTATGCTCCACCTGACTAAGACAATATAGGATTTGTCAGGATCTGTTCTATCCCTGCTATAGAAAAGGGCTAAATCCAGTCAGTAGTTTACCATTTCATCCTGAAAGTCAGGCTGACCCCAAGCTCGACCTTAACCTGACCTTGTTTACTTTTACCAGGTTCTTTGCCTCTCTCTGGCTCCCTTTGGAAACATTTGACCTTTTCACCCAGAGACTGGCCATTTTCTAAAGCCAGTGTCAGTAAGGTTTGAACTGACCAGCTAGTCTACAACTGAACTGTCCTCATTGCAGAAAAGATCTGATAACAGTTAACCCAAAATTTTCCTATGTGTCTTTTGTATTCTACAATTCCACATCTAGTGCAAATATTGCACTAGTCAGTTGGGAAGAAGAGAGACTGATATTTCTTATAAACTTCAGAACTTTTTTTGAGACAGACTAATTGCTTTGTCCATAACATCTAATATTCCACAGCAATCCATTTCGGCTTTACACTAATTCAAGGTCCCTCATTATCACTGAGATCACAACCTTAAGAGTTCATACCTTTTTTCTTCAGGAATGCTCTTCTGGTTGCAAGAGGACTTTGGCGGACCCGTGGATTCTGTAAAAATTTCACTGCTGTCACAATCTGAGGAGGGTAGGAGGATTGGAGAAAAAGAAGAGAGAAAAGATCCAAGTTAGGTATGGCCAAATCTCTATTTTACATTAGGCATTGTGTACTGCAAGGTAAGGCAACACACCCATCACACGGAGATGGTCTGGAGCCAACACCAACTTTCAGAAGTGGTTCAGCAAGTATCAGAGCTTGTGGTTTAACTCTAAACAGACAGCATAATTACGGTGTTTCAACCTAGAAGTTTCTTGTTGAATTACTTTCGGAGCAGCTCTACCTGTACAAAAAAATCCATTAAGATTCTTAGGTGTTATCTATATTGTGGTCTTCTTAACTAAGTTGGCTCCTACAGTTAAAGCCAACCTTGCATGAATGTATGTGATCTGTAAGTTGGCTTATTTTAAGAATGCTTCCTTTCTATCTGACTTAAAGATCTCTGCAGATTCTAAGAGATTCAGGCCTTTTCTGCCATCATTCTAATTTACTGAAAGCAATAAATAAACTCAGTTTCTCATGACCAGAGAAGAAGCAACTTCACATGTTTTGGATCACATAAACAAAGTATCAAAAACGCCACTTTGAATGACACAAATGGGTAGGCAAGTAGTTAAATTTATATTCCACACCAGCAAAAGCCACAGATGACTTTTGTCTACAGACTGACTTCTACCTCCTTCTTTAAGGTGACAGAGCACCTATAACAGAGCACTTAGCCAAGCAAATGGTGAAGTCTGGGATAATACTCAATGGCATCAACAACAACAGCACTAGATTTTTACATTTCCATTGAGTGCCAGTGAAAGGTATTTGATTTTTTTCTTCATATGGTAGTTCCACTTTCCACATACTGCCCTATATTGTTGTACACGTTATTACATGTTACTGCACCAGTGATTCACTCTACTTTTATACAAAGACATCTGTTCCGATTGTGGCATCATGAGGAATAATGTGCTAACAGCACATCCCTGTGAACTAGTGGAAGAGATTACTTCCCTTCCCTAGAGCTAAAATTAACCATCCTAATATGCTAGACCCATGTTACGCAGGTCTTGAAGAGTTTATCTTAAAAAACAGTTTCTGGAATTCAGTTCCAAAAAGGTTTCCAAAACTTTGACAGCAGAAAAAGAAGGGAAAATACAGCATCACTCCTGAAATCACTAAGTTTCACTTCGTGTTTGAATCAAACGCTTCGAATATGCGTTTCTGGTCAGAGAGCAAAGTTCTGATGGGTTTAATGGCACTTTCAATGTACTCCTCAGTGCATTCCATCAATGTTTTTTTTCTTTTAAATTGCATCTCTTATTTCTTTAAATACATTAATCAGGCTAGTGTAGGCAAAACGGATCCATTGGACAATGCAATAAACATGAATTATCATCTATCCAACATGCATAATGGCTTAAAAATACATAATAGCAGGTGTAGTTTAAATGATTAGTTATTACACCTGTGGTGGGTCTGATTCAATTGGGGAAAATCATCTTTAATAGGTTAAAAGGTTTAGATCACCAGGCTTCCCTTAAAGTGGCTGTAGAGAGGGTATGATGGAGTACGCTGTCATTACTAATTCATTTAAGAAAAACATGGGGGATACAGCAAAGAACAGCATAAACGAGCGAATCCAATTTAAACATCAGGTAAAGCAGAAAACACCTTTTAAAAAAGCATGATAAATGAATTTGGAAGAGAGATGAAATTGACATATTTATTTTAACGGGAATTTGACAAAGTCCCAGCACACTTCAAAGTTGGGAGGATAAAATGAATGGGGTATTTTTAATTCCTTTCATTTTCTTGTTTTCCTGCATTTTTTCCTTAAGTTTACATTCAGTAATTTTGAACCACAAAACAGCAGAGCAAAACACCCCACATAAAGTACACTTTGGCTTCATTTACGTGCACTTGATCTGTCTCCAGCTGAAATGCAGGTGACAGGCAAATGGCAGATTTAAACTGTGCTGATATTGCTGTGCCAGATGCAGAAATATAAAGCGCCCAAACTAATAGCCTTAAGATAATACGCTGAATAAGAAAGATGCCCAAATGAGCAGACCAACAGACACGTGAACATATCAAAGCCACTCTCCTTCTAACAATAATTACTTGTTTGTGTCTTCAGATACTCCTTAACACTCCCTCCCACATTTAGTGAGATACACAAACGGCCTGCAGACTTGCAGTTCTGCAAGCTCTTGTATTTAATTATCAATTTTTAAGTATTACAAAACCTGTAAGAAATAAGCAGTATTTTTCATTGTGCTATTTCAATCACAACCCTGTGAACATTTCATTGATTCTAACTCTTTATTAAAGCTTATTTTTGCCTTATACAAATGTAAACATTTCAGTAGTAAATTTCACTCCAAAATAAACTTCTATTTTATCTCTCCCCTGCATTACTTCCTCCATTATTCACAGTCTTTTTAATCTTAAAACAAAATGAAATTACAAGCAACAACAATCTCCATAAAAAGAATCCTGGACATGTATTCCTCCCTCTGGTAATCCCACGTTTCTCATATTGTGTTTGCATTTACCTCTGAACATTCGTCCTATAGGCTGAGCTGAAATGTCTTCATTTTTATAAATCATCTCGTATACATGAGCAACTTATGAAGCAATTTTGGCCATGTCAAAATGCCAATATTTTCAACAAACATACACAAGAATTTCCCTACCTTCTACGGATCATTTTCTTTGCACAAACAAGAGCAACCGCACTCCATAATTTAAACAACAGAAAAAGGAGGAGGAAGATGAGAAGACTTGCAGTCCTGTATATAGCCAAAAAAATCATGTGGCAAATAGCACTCTGACTCAGCTGCTAACATTGTTCCATACTATTTCTGTAGCATTTGTAACACTTCTCCAAATTTTTATGGTATTAGGACACTGCCAAATAATAAGCATTGTATCACTGCTTTGATTCTTAGATTGCCAGCATGCACTGTCGAGCACGCTGGCTTTATCTAATCGATCAGGTACATATTTGTATTAAAGAAAAATAGTGTATCTGGCTTTTAAAAGCCAGTCAGTCCCATAAACTTGCTTTCCCACCACCACCTCTCCTGCAGTGACAGGATCCACAAAGACATCTTTCTGACTGGGTGGAGATGGGTGGAATCCTGCAGCAGGTCTTGTCCTACAGTTTGATTTTCTAATTAAAAGATCAATGTCACTATTCATAGATTATATTTGCAACTGGACAAATAACATAAATTCAGGCCAAATATTCTGCTTCAATGTCAAAGATATAAAATAAAGACAGGAACTTTATTGCAGATGCTAAGGGAGAGCAGCAGGCTGGCAAAATTCTGGGCTGAAGCACAGCACTTGTATGTTACAGCCAAGGTCCCTCATTCCTAATTTCCCTCCCTTTTGTGCTAATGGGGAAGATAAAGACAGCCTCATTTCTTATTGTGCTCAAAGCTGCAGGGTTTCCAATAAAGCAATCTAAGCTACTTCATCAGTTGCCTGCATTAAAAAAATAAACCATGAAATTTAAAAAACTGTGGAAAATGCCTATTTTCTACCAACGGG
>VZTE01003148.1:997073-1013903 GCA_013397775.1 Eulacestoma nigropectus | reverse complement strand
TGGGCAAAAAAATTAACAGAAATGTAAAAGATCTTCATCAGTAAAAGTTCCACAGGATTTGCTAAGAGAGTTCCACGTGGAAAACAGACTCAAAAGCCACCGGGAGCACAGCCTGCAAGAGCTCAAATAGATTTCCTAATACTGGGAACCTTCTCTAGGTTATTACTAAACAGCATTTGTTCATAGACTGAGACTTTGAGATGACCTGTGATGTAAAGGTTGGGTCTGAATTATATGTTGCAAGGGATAGTATTTTGTCTTTCTGAGTGGATCTGTATCTGTTTAAAAGCAACACTTCTTTTCATTAAGCAGAGGCGGCCCAGGCCATGAACTATGCACAGACAGTTTACATTACATGTGCGGAAGCAATCAACACTGGCAATATACATGACGTATGTAAAAGAAGTTGGAATTAATTTTTTTCCAGTGTATTAAAAAATAATAATATGGCAGTATCAACAAACACTCAACCTATTTCAGCCAGAGCAGAAGGCCACAGCTATAGGGCAAATGGAACTGATCAATATATTAGCCTACAGCAACACCCCCTCAGTGTACGGCTATATGTTTGCAAGGCTCAGAAGATTAAATTGTCTGTGAAAGGTTTCTGCACTCCTACTCTAAAGGAGATACCCAGAATCCTGTTAACAAGCACCAGGCTAAAGCCAACTTACGTTTTAACAAGGGCTGACTTAAAAGCCTGGCACAACAGTGAACAAGAAAACCCCTTGCAACAGAAATGCTGTGTTTTAGTAAGAAATCAGTGCCCTGCCAGGACTAACTTGACGAATATGGTTATCAGTGGCACACGGAAATAGTTGCAAAGCAGCTGTTAATCAGGGAAACACATCATAGAACGCTGATGCCAGCACTCGGAAAAAATGCAAGGGGCTAATTACGAAGCCATATATCTCACTAAGGAGGCACCGCTCCCGCATCCCAGCAGCGCTCCCGCCCAGCTGGGCCTGGGACACCGCTCCAGCACTGCTCCTCCTCCAGGACAAGCCTTGTCCCGGTCCAGTGATCTGCACCCCAGGATTCATGTGAAATTCATGTTTCACAGAAAACACTTGCCATTTGTAAAGGAATTAACTGCAAGTCAGTCAGGGGAGGGGGAATACTTTAAAGCTCCTGTGATTTCATTGAGACTTGTATGAAAACATACAAAACCCTAGGAATTATTTCAGTTGAGAGATAACCTAGCTACAAAGTTTGGCAGATCTCAAAATTGGATGGAGAAAAGCTTAAAAATGTTGTAACACCAATGACAAAGCCCTCACGTAAAACAGCAAGGGGGAAAAAAAAGAAATTTAAAGCAAGATCATGGGAACAAAGGCAAGGAAGAAATAAGCTTTGAGCCATATCTGAGATGAAGAACCTGGAACTAAGAGAATACAGAATAGTAGCCAAAAAAAAAAATTTTTAAAAAAACCACCCAAAAAACCCCAAACACACACCAAAAAAAGGACACACACACAAAAAAACCAACCCCCAAAAAAAAACCCACAAAACCCCCACAAAAAAACCCAAACAAAGAAAAAAAGAAAAAAAGGGAAAAAAAGAAAAAAAAAAAACAAACAAACAAAAAAAATGGTAATACAAGACCAAAAAGGGAAAATCCTAGGTGCTGGGAGCTTGGACTATGAATGACACCTAACTCAGAGGCACCCACACGAAGGGTGAGGAAACTGGTCCCAGCCGTGTCCCTGTCATGGGTCCCACTCAGCCTGCAAAAAAGGAGGTTCAGGGGGGACCTTTTTGCTCTCTACAACTCCCAGTCAGGAGGTTGTAGCCAGGTGGGATTTGGGCTCTTCTCCCAGAAAACAAGCGACAGGACAAGAGGACACAGTCTTAAGCTGCATCTGGGGAGGCTCAGGTTGGACACCAGGAAGAATTTCTTCACCGGATGATTAGACATTGGAAGGGGCTGCCCAGGGAGGTGGTAGAGCCACCGTGCCTGAAGACGTTCAGGGAAAGACCGGCCGTGGCACTCAGTGCTCCAGTCTAGTTGCAAGGCAGTGCTGGGTCAGAGGCTGCACCCGATGGTCCCGGAGGTCTTTTCCACCCCGACCCTGCGAGGGCGAGGCCCCGCGACCCCCGGCGCTCCCTCAGCGGCTCCCCACAGCCGGGCCGCGCGCGGACCCCGCGCGCCCCCTGGCGGCACAGCCGCCGCCCCGCTCCCGCCGTCAGAGCCCCAAATTAAGTGTTTTCACTCAGTGGAAATGAAATGTTTTGCAAGATGAAACAGAAAGAAAATTGAGGTTTTAGGTAATTACTAGTTGGCATTTACATATCACAGGCTGGTTCAACACCTATTCATTTTCCTCTTTTATTTTCAATTTTTTAAAATTGCTCATTAAAACGAACACATGACAGGGACGGGGGGAAAAATTGCTCTTCCTCTTTTTCCTGAGGACTACAAAATCCAGATCTACTTTAAATACATTTATCTATAATTATCACATACAAAAAAGCCTTACTTAATTTACATGAATAGGGTGACCAAAAAAAAAAATTTAAAAAAAATTATAAAAGCCAGAAAAAAACCCATGTGAGCTGTCAGTGTGTTGTGCCTGCGGAGTGCCGGGGCCAGGCTGGAGCGAGCAGCGATGGAGCAGCTGAGATCCCCGGTGTTCTGCCACCCTGTTCCCATCCATCCCACCCTGCAGCTCAGCTGGCACACTATGCTCTCGGCTGCCTTCCTCCCCTTCAACATACTTTCCCCTCATTTCTTCTGCTATTCCCACTACAAAGAAGTGACTCCACACAGTCACTCCCTGCTTTCAACTTCTTTGTTCCAGGAGCTACTCCACACTTCCTCCAGCTGCTCCTGAAGGCATGACCTTTCCACCTCCTTCATTCACACAGAATAAGCCTTTCCTCACATAACCTCACCACTTCCAGGGATCCTGCTCTGCAGCTCCAGTCATACTTACAGGCTCTCAGCTCGGCGTATTCTCCACTCAGATTCCCTTTGTTCAATTAAATACTACTACCCCATGCAAAGCCCTTAATTTTCCTGCATCCTTCAGCTTTTTTTAAATTTTAACCTTGTGAAAGTCTCGTTTAACCCCACAGTGCATTTTAGGATACAATTTGTATGAAAAATGCTATATAAAATAAAGTTTTATCGTATCATATGTTAAGGACATAAAACATCTCAGATAGAAGTGTACAGGACCTGACATGATAGACCAATATATTTTAAGGTCTATTGTGTAAATATGTATTTAGGGAATTCTAAAGCATGGTATTATTGACCCAAGTCTCTCTTAAAACACATTGATATATGGAGTAAAAACCCTTATGAAAAGTAGCAACTTCGTCTGTGTAGTAGTCACCTTTCAAAGTGAAATATCTGTCATCTTCAGTTTTTTATAATTCGATTGAGAACACAGTGGACAACTTGACAAAACTCCTGTCTTTTTAAGAGGAATAATATCCAAGCATAAAACTAAAAAGAACCAGAAACTTTTACACATATATTAAAAGAAACGTACAGTAACTATTTTTATTTGCAGAGAAAATGTGCTAGCTATGTATTTTTTTCTTTCAGAAATACACCTCCAAATGAGACTTCATAACATCAGGCTTAACACAATAAAAACTGTTACAGGGAAGTGATAAATGCTGGAAAAACATCTTATAAGAAATATGAGCAGAAGAGCAAACTAAATGTATTACACTGATAATGCAGCCATAATAAATTTAACCAGTAAGCTGCATGAACCTTTTTTCTGGAGTTCAAACATTTTAACTTTTTATTGAAGAGAAATCATCTCACTTTCGGAGGGAAAATAAACTTTAAAAATCCACTTTTTGTACTTCTGCCTAAGCTGAAGTTGCAAGCTCCCTGTGATCCTCAGTACCACCAAAGAAGGAATTGCAGAGAGATGAGCAGGGTGGGGGTGCGGGGGGATATCGCCTGCAATCCAACTGGCAGCAAGTTATTTGAAGTTCTGTTTACATGAAAACGGCAATAACCCCAGCGCTGAGCGCCCAGGATCCCTGAGGATAAGACATGGACTAGAGAGCTCGTGTCTCACACCATAGGTGAGGGAGCTGGCTCCCCAGGTGGGCGCAGCCATGACAAGGTCACCCAACTGATTCCATAGGACCTAAGAAAGATGCCAGACAGAAGGTCAAAACTTAGGAAAGAGAATCTGCTTTTCATAACTTTCCATGACAGTACCCAATTTCCACATCTTGTTTCTCCCTTCTTACAGGAGGAAGCTTAGGGATCACCGGGGCTATGCTGTAAAATTAATGCAAGTGTCAAGCTGTTTGAGCTCAATCACTCCAAAGGAATGTAACGACCTAGCATTCAAAATGCTCACTACAGCAGAACTAGGATCAGTCCCTGGCTCCACAACTGAAAAAAAAATGCATGATCCAGGTTCCAGGGGAGCAGGTGACAGCACCTCCAACTCACCTTCCTCACTCCTCTCTCTATCCATGTGGCCATTACTGCAGAGCTCAAATACAGCAGCTTTCGAAAGAAACCCCTTCTACCCTGTTCCCTTCACATGTGTAGAATGTAAAAACCAGTGAAGCGGTAATTTATTACATTTTCATTCTTTTAACTGCCAGGCAGACAAGGACTGCAGGATGTTCATTCACATGTTACGGAGCTGGAGAATGATGTGAGGATAGAAGTCTGTGTCACACCTAACAATTGTGCCGAGTACTTAAAATCGCTATTGAATGGGAGACTCCAGAAGGCTGAATCAATCAGAGATGCACCAGAACAGGATCACTGTTCACACTTAGATCCTTCTCTAATTCCACAGTTAAGGGACTGGACAAAACCAGTAATACAATGGTTTAGATTTAGTCCAAGAGGATCAAAAGTAGAACCCATCTGCAGAAGAAGCTATAAAGATGTTTTAGACTGAAAAGACTCAAATGACAAGAAAAAACAGCAAGTTACTATTCCTCAAACCTCCTATCTCAAGAACCCCATCTCACAGAATTTTTAAATCATAGGAAATGTGGATTAGAGAACGAATGTTTTCTTTTTATCAATAAAGCCCCAAACAATTAGGGCTGAAGTCAGGGAGCTGTGATGACATTAGGACGAGGAAGATCTGAATGATGGAATAAATATAGGAGATACTGGAGGAAACTATCTGGATCACCAGAATCTAACAAACAAAAGGTTTCATGTTGAAAACATTAAAGAAGCTGGAAACTGTGACAGGTGCACAATAAATCATGCAAACCACAGCAGCTGGGAAGAAACAGCAAAAGGAGAAGGACTTAAAACACTGGAAGACCTTTTTGTAGATTTTTTTTTTTTACTTAGAGCACTTTGGGACAAGAATGATCCTTTTCCTCTGCATTTGCACCGTGCCTGGTGCTGGTCTGCAACTGGCCTCCTCGACATTTATTACAACACAAATAATAATAAAGACTGAGCAGACCATGCACTTTGTTCCTGCTGTTAATTGCCCCATTAAGGGAAAAACAAAGTAAGGGGCAAGAAGCCTGATTGGCCATAGCTGCCCCGTCTATGGGGATTGCAAGTGGAATAATTTTATACATTCAAAAGCAGCTGCGTCCCTTGTCTTTGTCCAGTTCTCAGCAGAACGGAGCTCACATCACACAATTCCTCCTTCAAATCTAGCAACTTGCATGACCAGCCTCAAAAGCAACTGAGTTTCCTTATCGACTCCTAGGTTGCTCCTTCTATAACAGGGGTGAAACACAGTAAAACGGCAAACATGAGGAACATTTCCACGGTAGCTGTCCAGATCATAAATATTCTGCAAACAATGGGCCCACTTCGTTTTCTCCTGGGGTCAATCTAGCATTTTTCATGGATGCTACATTCACTGCTTAAAGAAACAAAGCATATAAGTGTCAGGACAAATCCAGGATGCTGCTCAACCTATCCAGCACTGTGCATACCAAAAAATTGCATGTACCAAAAAATCCAGCGTACTGACCACCTACTCTTCTTTCTCGAAACATGTGAGTAAGAGCCCACTGTCCTAAACTGAGTTAAAACATCCAAAAGAAGTAGTTCTATGGAGAATTAAACTGACGCCTGTGTGCTTGTCCCAAATTCCTACACAGGAATTTGGGTCCTTAGCAGGAAGGCCTGAAAAATCAGAGATGGTTCAAAACAGCACTTCTACTGGGTTTTATTTTTCTTAAACCTTGGCACAGCCAGCACTTGTCAGGGACTATTATAATTATGCTCTTTATGTGCTGAAAAATTAATAAACAATTACTCACTTCAGGAAAAAAAAAAGAAAGCAGCCATTTCCTTGACAAATGCTGCAGAAAGCATCAACAATCTCTCTGAAATCTGGGTCCACAGCAGGGAATTAACACCAAGGGAAGAACGGCCACTGCTGCTACAGACTGGAACGACTGGAAACCCGAGGCTGTAATGCAGTGTCCTCAGGAGTCTGCACCTGATCCAAAGGAGCTACAAAGCATTTTTATATCTTTGTAACAGAAAGAAGTACATTCAGTCTTTAATGCTGCTTTGGCTCAAGTACAGGCTGGTCAATCGATTTCTATCAAGCCACAAAGTCCGAAATTTGGTGTTTGAAACGCACTAGTTTCAATCCCTCTAGGGCCAAAAAGGGCTTCTACACTGCCTTCGTGGCTGGAAAACCTCTGCTGTGGTAGGAAGTCAAGCTCACTTTCCCAGGAAACCATGAGAAAGATTAAAAAAAAACACTTTCTTGAACAAATGAATGAGACAGCAAACATCTGGGACCTTGATAAATTCTCATAGGAATTTATTTACAGCCTAAATTTTGACTAAAATCTGCCATTCAGTAAGTTCTTCCCTAAAATACTGGCAAGTACTATACTAACTTCCTTGAGAATCCACAGGGAACTCTGGTGCACTTGCACTGAAAGGCTTCCAATATTCTTTAAAAAATTAAATAAGCTAAATAAATCCCACATATCCCTTTTTAAGCAGACCCACACCACACAGTCTTCTCCCCACCTTAAATCAATGGTAACCCAATTCCAATGCCTTACAGCTCTGTCTGAGAACTAGTGGAGAGATCAACGCTTTTTATCTTAAGGATTATGGATCACTCCCTGGGTGACTAACACACCCAGCAGCCCATTAGAACCACCACAAAGGGCAGCTGCTCCTCCTCCCACCCCTGACTTGAGAAAGCAGCATATAAAACTTCACCCTTTCACACTGCAGTTCTTCGCCTGCCTGCCTTGTTTCATACTCTAAACACACCAAGAGTTATTAACCTTTACAGTAAAAACAAATAAAATGATGATGAAGTAAAAACACAGTGATGTAAGGGCTGCAGCTAGCACCGTTTATCTGTGGAAATCCAATTAGTGCTCAAGTGGCAGAGATACCTGGAAAAGTGCTCACAATCAAATCAAAAAAAGATACAAAAACATTAACCTGATGGCTAAAAACTCCACATTTAAACATTTAAAGTAATAAGGGTGCTTTTATTGAGTATTTTCTATATTTCATTAGGTCCCAAATTGACGAGGAACCCCAGAGATGCATTTCTTGGGCTTTTGGATCCTTAGACCAAATGCTTCACTTTGTTGTTGGTGTTGTAAAACACAAAAAGAAAGAGTGTTTCTTGCTAGAATAACAAACTTCTTTCTGCAGTAGAAACTACAGCAACAACTGCACATGCAGGAAATGCTGGAAAGCCTATTAAGGTATTCTTTGATCTGTGACATTCATTCTGTACTCACCACGATGTGAGCAGAAATGTTGTTTGAATTATTTCTGCACATAAGAATATCTGGATTTACCTCTACAGTTGTGCTTTACCAGAAACTCTTCTCTCAAAGCCATTGCCCGTGTCCCTTCGCTGGGAAAAGGACCACACTGGCAAGATGGTTGCTGGAAAGACAAGTACCCGCTGCACACCTTGACGGGCTCAGAAAAGGAGATGGGAACTGAATAAATAGATTAGTCAAGCCCCCAGCAGCAGGGCCCTCAGATTAGGTCTGATTACAAGACTTACAGAAAAAGCACACAGCACAACATCCCTGCTGTGTCCTCTGAATGCTGTGACTCTGTTGCTTTCTGCCAGCATTAAATTCACTTAAATTTATTAAAAAAGGAATCAGGAGACAGTCACTGTCAATGAACAAAAGAGCAAACTTCTGAGTAACAAGCTCTCTAAAAGCACAGAACAGGAGACAATAATATTTCACGATTTTGGGAACATCTAAAAGAACCTTCCCCACAGGTTTGCTTATGGCAGAACATTGCACTCGCCCCCAGTAACCCTTCCTGTGCAATGCTCTCAGGCTGTACAGAGGAGTTGAATATACACACCCAGAACAGACTGGATTAAATGCAAAGTAAAATGCACTTAAATTCCATGCCAAGGTGAATTAACTGAGTTAAAAGAAGCAAACTTCCTTGAATTATACAGAAAAATAGGTTTTATTTTTTATTTTTTCATCTATTTTTAAAAGTCCAAAGTCTTTATCACCTTTGCAGGGATATTTCACAACAGATCACTGTCAGGATTTTTACTTAAGGCTAATACTTAACTTTCTTTCTTTGTAATATGAATCCACTGCTCAGAAATAAATTTGAGACTCAAGAATATCGTATGAACAACTTGGGCTGTAGTGGGTACCAGAAAAATAGTTATTTCCTGATTTTACTGTTTCACTGGGCTGCCACTCCAATTCAGATGCTCTGAACAGACTGGCCCTATTTGCGGTATTCCCTTTCTGCAGAGAATATTCAAGAATTAGCTTTCACATGCCACAGAGTGCAACTTGTCTTTAGGGAGAAATTTCTACATCTCTTTCACTTTTGTGCTTGGTATGTAGCAAATTACAAAGAGGAATATGATACCCAGAATTTGAACGCTGAAATATAAAATGTTTAACATAAAAAATTAAGGAAAAAAATCCTACATCAAACAGATCCAACACAGCAACATTTAGATTCTCCTCCTCTCCATCCCCTGTAACCAACAGGGATGAGAACAGGGTAAAAATCAGTGGTGAGAGACCTCCTGCTCTTGTCTGGAGTATAAGGAGTCCTGGTTTATTATTCTGCATTTGCATGTGGCAGCAAATGTGTAAATGTTTTAATAATACAAAAATCCCAATAGAGTGGAGGAGGAGGATATGAAAGAAAGAAATACAAGGACATTTACTTTCTTGAGAGTGAGATAGAAAGGAAAAGAGAGAAGGAAGATGACACGATAAGGGACAAAGCGAGCTTTTCTGGGTTATATCTGGAAAAAGCTAAAAGAGAAATCATTAGGAAGCCCATAGTGCATCTACAGTGATACAGTGCGGATCAATTCATTTAACACTGCCCTGTACATTTACAGAAAATACTTTTGATATAATAAAGGGTCATAAACACACAGAAATTGGGTTAGACCTGTTTCAAATTCCTGCAAAACAATGGTTCAGAAAAATGAAGCTCTATTTTAATTAGCTCGACTCAAGAGTGATTTGATAACAGCAGATGCAGTCTGGATGCTTTCAGCTTGATGGGCTCCACATACATGAACTTAAGAGTGGCTTTGAGGCAATTAGGTATCTCTCTCTCCTTTAACATGTGTTAAGCTGAACCAATGGCTTGTGTCTATTTAACATCTTGAACTAGAGGGATATTGACACTCCTCGTCAATCTTCTCCAAAAGAGAGGAGCTAAAGTGAAGAGAAGCAGCTTATTTGGGGCTTACCCACAGTTCCAACAACTTGAGGACAGAGAGGAACAGGCACCAGTTCACTACTAACAATGTAATATTAAGAACTTAACATTAGGTCTGTTTCTACCACAAACCACATTTCCTGGCACTTCATCATTACAGGCTTGGTTAGTCCCAGTCAAAAAACCTGCCCTGTCAATTGCTGCTTCAACTCATGTCATTTTCTGTAAAAACAAGAGGGATTCAATAACAATTCCATACATCCCTTTCAGTCTTATATTCCCAGAAGATACTCCATAGACACACTGTACCATTAGAGTAGCTTCCATTCAGTCATGGTACGGCTCTCCCACCTACTGTCCACCGCTTCCTTTCAGAGACAGCTTCTACTCCTGGAAATATTTGTGCATTGACATCGTAGAGGCCCCTTTGCCTTTCTGAAGGGATGTACCTACCTCACCCTGCAGCCAGAAAGCACAGGCATTTGCTAAAGGACACATGCAACACAGGAGCTGCTTTAATGCATCAGGGACAAGGCTAATAGGAGGTCTTGATTTGTTAATTATCTGTCAGTTTGTCACAGCTGGGCTGCAAGGAGTGGGTGAGGGGGAATCTTTCTGCTTGGTTCTTTCTCTAAATGCTGAATTAGGCTGTCAAAACCTTCATCCCACCACAAGACACTGTGAAAAGAAGAGCCAGACTATCCTTTTCTTCCTCCTTTTCCCAGCAGGATATGCTGCTTCAGATGTCCTACCCTCCCACCAAGACTGCAGAAATGTATACTGCATATAGAAAACGACCTTCACACCATCACACCATGCCCTGTTTAGTCAAGGGACATTAGCAGACCTGAGCAGGATAAATCAGAGAGGAAGTTCCAGTGCCAGGGGAGCACACAGGAGGCATTCATTTCGTAAGGAGCCCTAAAATTGCTACCCACTTGAATCAGCAATTTCCAAGCAGGGTTTTGGAAGGCAGAAGGCCTGGCCCCTGTGAGAGCAGACAGATAGATACATGGAGTTACAGAGATAAAAAGGTGGAGTAGTGTCAAGATTCCCTTTCTTCTTACATCTCTGCCCCATGTAATCCTCTAAGTAGGGGGAAAAGTTCAGGCTGTGAAATGGGATAACGTATGGAACACCCCCATGGAGACAAAGCTAAAAAAGCAGAAAGCAGGCTGTGATACAGCAGTAGAATTTATCATAAATGCTTATACCTCCTAAATCCAGCTAAACGTGGCTGTTAAGCCATGAGAGCCCAGGGAGATCCCCACCCACTCCTCTGCTTTCCCTGCAGGCCACGTCCAGAGCATCCCATCGCTCGAGTCCTTTCCTCAGCAGGATTATGAAAAAACCCCCGCAGGAGCTTCCCACATCCAACAGACACACCCCTTCCTACCACCAGCGACGCTGCGCCCTTTCAGGTGTGGGAGGCTTGAGGTTTATTCCCTGTACACAGGGGCACTGCCTGCCCAAGGTGGGAAAACAGAGGGCATTCGGTTCTGGCTTTGTACAGGTGATCAGAGCTATAAACTCACCAGAACTGGACAAAATGACCATGAGCATTCCTCTGGCCATTTCAACAGTTTAAAAAAGGTATCTTAAGTTAACATTTGTATATTTTACACTTAGGACAGCCAAGGAGCACATAGATATGGTCAGCACACAAGTCAAATTCTCAGAGCAGTTTTCTTCTGTGTACCGTCTTCTCCTATAGTTGGAAAAACTAGTGCTTTTCATCTTTTGATCTAAAATCCTTAGAACTAACATTTCATTTTCTAGTGTGATCCACCCATCACTATACACCACACCAGGTGAAAGGACAGAAGAAGACCTACAGCTTCCTTGACGGATTATTTAGTCCTGAGCACTAAAACGAATGATTCGTTTTGCACATACAATCCTACCTTCCCCAGATAGGGTCTACTGAGAAATCCACTGGGGACAAAATAACTGCTGCTGTTTCATCAGGTGAAGTTAAGAGATCCATTTCGGGCATTTCGGGATTTGCAGAACTTAGCCCCAGAAAATAAAATTTTCTAAAGCACTGCTTCTCAAAATTTATGCAAGCATGACTCCCTTTTTCATTCATTTTTTGTGGTGGCTCATCCCACATTCTTCAGCTGAGATGGCATCAAGTTTCCTTCAGGAAAATAAGAATTACTGAAGTAAATGCTACCTCCTCAAACTCAGAGGAACAGAGCTCCAAATAGCAATTACAAGTAGAAAGCTGTTTACTGGTGAGTGACTTTGTGAACTCCTTTGAAGCCTTTGCGTGCCTTTGGAGTTCTAACCTAAGTTTGAGAAATTCTGCTTTAAGGAACTTAACTATAAAGAGACATAGCATTGGTGGTGACAACGTGATGACACAGCATTGCTCCCCACCCTACACCTACACAAGAGTTCAGGAGCAATTTCCCAGCAGGTCCTGGTGGCATCAGCCCCTCTGCCCTACAGTGATACGGGCTCCTGGGTGTTGGGATGATGCTGGAGATAACAACCTAGCAGCACTGATAATACAACCAATGCAGCAGTCAGCATTAATTATCCCAAACTACTATAGGGCAAGGCCTGTGTCTCTTAAAACATCTGTCTCTCAGTCTTCTGGGCTTTAATAAAATCACCTTCCCAGCCATAGGGTGTAACTAGAATTGTACATACACATGTGCATGCAAAAACATAAATGCCTAACGAGAGATTCAGGTCCTCATTAAAAAATGGAATAAATAAGAATTCACCAAGGAATTCTGCCAGAGTCTGATTTCCAGATCTGGTTTTGCTGCATTCTTGCCCACAGCCTGCAGAGCTCTGGGTGCCTCCCTTTCCCTCTCCAGCTGCACCATCCTCTGCAAATTCAGACTTCTTGCACCTATAATTACTAGGTGCTCTGTGCCAGGCTCCTTTAATTAACCAACCCAACTCTTCTCCCTTTGGGATCAGACTAAGCTCTTTTTTATTAGATCCATCATTAGTTCCATCAGTATCTAGGCCTAAGCACGATACCTTACACCACTCCACAAGTGAGGCTGTAGGGTGCAAATGACCTCCAAAGCACCTGCCTGCAGGAGAGGCAAGAAAAGCAAGGCTATGAACCCAAGAAAAGTGGCATGAGGGGTGGATACAACACCTTTCAAATTTAAGCACATCAGCAAAAATGACATAGCTCAAAATCCTCAGGAAAATGCATTGTGTGAGGGGACCTTGGTATTCCTGTTAGGTGCTTCTGCAGTGCTGAAGGTGGTTCAAAGAGCAGAGGAGCAAGAACAGATCAAATCCCCTTATCTGTCATTACATTGGAGCCAACCTTGTGATTTTCAGAGCATCAGGAAAGAGCCAAGCATTCCTGGAGAGCACTACTTCCCCACACCTCACTCTCTCCAACTGACAGTCTTATAAACTTTCATTCTCTGAAGCTGTTTCACCTAATTTCTAGACAAACTGCAGTCCATACGGAAAAAAAAAAGGTCAAAATGCACCCTGGTCTTTTGTGGACCCTGAGATGTCCCGTATGGAAGTGTTCATGCACGAGGTAGAGAGAGAACAGGAGGTGGAAAGCAGGAGAGCTGGTAATGCCCTGGGATTTCTTGGGACAGGTGGTCACTGTAGTTGCACAGCCTGACTTCCCCAGAGAGTTTTTTCAAGGAAAAGCCAGCCATCGATCTTGGGACACACAACTTCCAGGACCGTTCCTTATCTCAGAACAGCTTCTGCCACGAATTCCTGAATGCGCTTTAATGTTTAAATTATTAAATGCATTAATGTATTTACATTATTCAAGTCGTATGTGCATTTTTCTAAGATAATTTATGTATAAGAGCTTGAATGTCCATGACTGTTAATGTCTACAACCCTTCCTGTTCATTATTGATTCTGGAAGAGAAAAAAAAATAGGCAGTGTTTTAATGCCTTATTTTTAATGTATTAAGAGTCTGAATAAGTGCATTCTCTTTTTTCTTTTGTAATTTCATAATTTAAGTAGTGCATTTATTAAACTGACACAGTATGAATTGTGGTGAAGTCTGGCACAGGTCCATGCTGCCAACGCAGCCCAACCGACCATCACGCTGCTCCGCAAATCAAGCACAAGCTCAGCTCCTCTTACTTCAGCTTCTACTCCCTACCTGAAATCAGAAGAGACACAGACTATAAAGTCTTTTTAAAACACATTTTCTTTGCTATTTACATGGCTTTTCTCTGTCATCTCCATTTTAAGTTGGTGAATTTTTTTTATGCTATTGATGAACTGTTTGAATGCAAATCTGATTTTTCAATGAGTTTTGACACACATACTACAGCCTAAAAATGTCTACAGTACCTTTTAATCCCTGTAGTTCCCAAGCTCTTAAGAAATCTAAACTGAATATAATTCTGCTGTTTCCACACCACAGTTGTCACATCATAAATCCAAAAATTTGCTCACAGGTTAATGTTCACAGACAAATTACATACAGAAATCAGGTCATCTCCACTGCTGAACCACAGTCACTTCCAGAGCAGAATGCAAAGCTATTCACCAGTAGCTACCCATCCTGTGTGGCACTTTGGGACACGAATGCTATAACAGGCAACAGAAACTGCAAAGAAAAAAGTCAGCTAACACACAACAGAGCTACTTCCACTCACTCCACCCACACTTAAATGGTGTGTACGGACATGCACTTTATATATAAATTATGTGTAAATGCCTTGGATGTTTATAGCCAGAAATACTACCTCCAAAGTCCAGTTTTTACTGCCACACAAATCCACTGCCAGCTGAGCCTACACAGAGCAACAGTGACACCCGATGGCTTTCAGCTTAACCTTGGGACACAATTCCCTGGGAGGAGAATCCAGGGGTTCCATTCCCTCCTTCAACATGGTGGCCCCAATTCCAATCACCTATCAGAGCAACTCATCAAGGAGCTGAGCTGCAGAGAGATAAAACTTGCTGTACGTAGGCACTGTATGTAATTAAGAGTGTGCATAAGTTTCACAGTACATTCTGCATAATTACAGCCTTGCCTGGCACCGCTGCCAGTGCGAGCATGAACACACACGCACACACATAATGTATGCACAATATTGTGCATATGGACTTGGGAAAAGACAGGGAACAGTGAAAGTTGCTGGCTGTTGTTTTAAGAGCTGACTCTGCCATTTCTAAGGTTAAGTTTGTGTTTTTTTGCTACTCATTACCATTCTTTAACTGTTACAATTTATATCAGCATATAATGTTAAATAATTACAGGGAGCGGAGCTCACTCTAGCGAGGATATAAATGCGCTGTGGGATTCTACAGATTTAAACAAATAACACTCACAGCAGGGGGTGAGCAGATGAATTAGCATTAATATCCTGCCTGGGAGATCCCAGTGCAGTATTATGGCTTAAATACAGATCTTTTCTGTAACAGTCAATATGACAGCTACTACCAATACAGCCCAACACATCCACCAGTCAATATACAGCTACAGCTGAAAGAATGCCCTCGTAATAATCCATACAGCAGCCAGTTAAAGTAAATAACTTCCCTTTAACAGTCTATATCACAGCCAACTGCATTAAAACCTTCCCTTTTAAGGTCTATACAATAGTCAGCTAAATGGAAAAATTGGCATCCTTCTTGGCAGCTTCAGAGGGAAGTCAGGCACCAAATGGGTGAGAGACTGAACTCTCATCTCATCTCTTGGGGACGAGGGGTGTCTCTCCATATCACGGTGGGGAATCCTGCTCTGCTGCTATCACAGCTTGCAGTGAGAGGACAATTTAAGCCTCCAAAGCCACCACTTCACTATCTTTCACAAGCAAGTACATTTACTTTAAAACAATAAAGACCAAAACCTATTGCTTTCCTGACAGGAATAAGGAATCAGACCACAGCTGGCCAGCAGTAGCCAGCACATAGATGCGTATTTCCTCAGGGTAAAGGCAATGTGCTTTTTCTAGCGCTTTTACCACTAGAGAGATGTCCCATCTCAGCCTAAAAGCAGAACCCAAACTTGAACTCTGTTTTAAATCAGTAGCTGTTTTTTCACTCTCTAACAAGAAGCAACAGGCTGAGGTAGGCTGGGAATCTGCCTCCCTTGGACTAGAGCACGGCCCTTCATTGTGCAACAGCAATTGCAACAGACTATAATATAAATCATGATAGACATGGTTACAAAGCACCCAAATCTGAGAACTGAACGGGAGGAAAACCCACAGCCATGAAAAATTCTGTCACAAGGCCACTTTTACACTTAGGGTCAAATCCTGTTCTCACATAGATTTTATCCTGGTACCCCTCTGCTGGGAGGGAGTGGCTGTAAATTTGCACTTCAAATTAACTGACCTGCAAAACAAACCTGTAGTACTTCAACAAATTACAGTACTTCTTGAGGCAAATTAAGAAGTAAAACACAAAAAAAAAAGTCATAAAGCACTTAATACTGAGCTTAGAGTTTACAAACTGTTGTACAAGCAGCAATAAATCTCTAGAAAATTAAATGTGTAGCTATTTTCGTATTTTCCATACTGCTACGAGATTTTACCAATGGAGAATTTTGCCACTAAGACACTACATTTGCTACCTTCCTTTAAATGAGATAGATGACAATTTTGTTAGAAAAAGAAATAATAAAGCAGGGATGGCATTTATTTTTTAAAACTCCACAAATTCAAAACATCTGACTGCTTCCTTTTTAAGAAACCTGTCTCTTTGGGTATATATTAAAAAACATAAACATAAACCAGGGGCCTACAGTCCCACCAGATGTTTGGCACCTGGAGCCTTTTCAAGTAATTGATTAAGAAAGTAAATTTTTTTTCAGGTAACAGGAAAAAATTTTGTCTAAAATCTTTCACATTTGCAATGCTGTAATTTTATTCTACTTCAGATTTGAAGGGAAGACTGCAGCGACAAACTCATTCCAGCTTATAGTCTCCCAAATTAAAAATAAATACACACCACCCCTACTCCAGAAGTCATAGTTTGAAGCTTTGACCATATTTTGCAAAATGACAGTTATTAAAAACAACAAACATGCATCACTGTGAGTCATCTGGTTTCCAACTTCTGAGTCAAAAGGGGCTGATTCCACACAAACTGAAACCTGGCTCTCCGAGGACTTGCATGTTTAACGATTTGTATCTCTGCACCACAGCTTCAGAACAGGATGTGGAAGAAAAGAATGAAAAGGAGGGAGGGGAGGGGAGGGGAGGGG
>VZTE01003148.1:880554-996882 GCA_013397775.1 Eulacestoma nigropectus | reverse complement strand
GGAGGGGAGGGGAGGGGAGGGGAAGAGAAAAAACACTTTTTACTGGTCCCAGTGTCATTGCAAATAAAGACCATGTCAAGATTTAAACCATAATAATGGAAAGGCTATAAGGTCCCTGCTATAATGTTTCCTCTGATATTCCCTTTCATAAATGTTCTCTTTATGCTGCATGCTTGGCAATAATACATGTAACGTTTGTGAACCAGCCCCGCTGGGGAAGCTGCAGCATATGAAGCCTCACAGAACACACATTAGAAGCCAGGCAGCTCATTTACCAGTTCCCCAGCTTTCCTTAGCTCACCTATCATCTTCAAGAGAATGCAACAAACCTGAGGAGACAAGTCACCTAAAGCAACCTCCAAATATGTTTAGCTGGAAACAGATCTGTGTGTGCCAATTCATGGACATGCAACTACCTCTTCCTCCAATGCAACACCTTTCTGGGTACCCAGCTCCTGCAAGAACCCCAAACTTGTTCACAGCCGTGCCAGCAGGATCGGTGGCACCCCGAGCTTCCTCTTGGCAGAGACAGCGAAGGACCCATTCCCTCCAGGGAGCTCAGCTCTGCCTCCCCAGAACGAACGGCCTTCAGCAGCCTGAGGCACCTGCATGCCTGGCAGGGGAAGTCTGGACAACAGCACCACCTCCATAACAATTCAGACTGGAATCCCTTGGGGCATCAGCACTGAATTTCCCAAGGGACCTGATACCACTCCTTTGAGGCCTACTGGGTGTTTGGCAGCTGACCATTAGACTGGAAACTAAGTCCCTCTTTATGGAATTGTGGCAACCTGAGTTGAGAAAGGGGTTTTCAAAAATGCAGTGTTGGGGGGTCGGGGGCAGGCTCATCTCAGTCTTGTCTGTAATTCTCAATCACTGCATAGAAAGTATTTATATCCTGTTAGCAGCATGTGCAACCAATAGGACTCCCTGTGTCAGAGCTGTCAATTATGGGCTTGACTTATGAGGAAAGATTAAATGAGCTAAATATGCAGAGCTTGGCTAAGAGACCAGGATGGGGGTGGGGGGAAGAAGAAATTATGTGATAACTGTCTGCAAACATCTGAAGGGTGCCGATGCTTAAGGAGGAAAGGAATTGCTCAGGATGGAACACAAAACAAACAGGAGAAGCAAGCTGGAAGACACAAGAAATTCTCACTGTATAGCTGGGAATCTCCATTCCAGCAAGATGTCCTCTACTGTCGAACTGTATCCCAAGGAATACCATCATTCAGGCCATTCAGATGCTTGACAAAACACCAGAACATTGACAGCAGAGGAGAATTCTGCTCTGACCAGAAGATGAAACAGATAATGTAAAGAAGTGGCACATATTGTGAGTGCCCTCTCTTGCTTCTCTCCAGCTGTAAAATCATTTTACTAGAAAGCCATGCATATTTTCTTTGTTATTTTTCCAGAATGACACTTTTCAAAGTAGCAGTGGAGTGTTAGGGGGTCACAGATGGCAAGACGACGCACTTTGTACAATGTAACAAAGAGAGGAGCTATGTAAATGTGCATACAAAAAAAACCAAATAAAAACTCCCGAAAATTATTAGGCTGTTTGGAAGGATTTGCAAAATAAGTGACATATGGAGAAATACAAGAAATATGAAAATCAGTGAAAATTCCTTCTCAAGTAAGTTGGTCGGGACTCCAAATCCAAGATTTATAACAACTCTCAACTTCCTAGTTTGGCAAATCTTGGTTCTGAAGGTGCTGGCATCAGAAGAATCTGAAGAATGTATTCCTGTGTATCAAGGTTAGAGAATGTTCTTTCAGGTTCTTGAAGAGTCTGCCTTTCGTGCCCCTGCTACCTCACTTTTAATGTGATGAACATATCTGAGGCACAACAAAGATGCCACAGACATTGCAAATGTTTTCTAATGGCATGATCTCCCAGGTAAAAGGAGGAGAGGAAGGCCAAGAAGGAAGGAGGAAGGCAAGAAATGAGGGAAGTTATGCCACGCAGGCAGCTATAATCTTAGCTCACAGGCTGTCACTAGACTCTTTTTGATTGCAGTAATAATGACACAGGCAGTGCCTGGGCAAAAGGAGTCCAAGTCTCCAGTGGTGTTAGAGGCAGGAGAGGAATTAACAATCTCTAGCAACATTTTTCAGAGTAGGAATTTAATACTGTGGAGTCAAGAGGCACTCCAAAGAACAAGTTCCTGCATAAAGTTATTTCAAGAAGCTAAAAAGGCAGTCAGTCACTCTGGTGAAGTTCTTCAGCTGGTCCCTCCTCTCCCCAAGCAGAGAGAACTGTGGGCAATTGCTGCCCTCTACAAGCTGCTCTGCACATAGCAAAGCTCCCACATCCAGAGCAGGAATGATGCCTTTATCCCACCTTGATCCCATAACCATTACCAGTGCAGGTACCTCTGCTGTGCCCCCATTCCCGCAGCTGGGGTGCACACAGCAAAGTGCTCCCAATCCTCCTGCCAGCTGAGAAAGGCAGGACATGAGCTGTAAAATACTGTTTGTAGGTGTAGCACCTTCAGACCCTGAAAACATCACACGAACATAAAAAAATTTGGTTCTTTCAAGGAGAAAATATCAAGTATTAAGTATTTCCTAACTGCATGCCAGTGTGTTTTTCCAGTGTCTCAAACCACGGTAACTTCCATTTTACCTTCAGTGAGAGATCTGGGATCTCTGGAAGTCAAATCATAGCTAACATTACAGAAGACTCTAACCTAACTCCCTGTACTTTAACTTCCTTGTGTGTTTGTAAAGAACAACCTAGAGTATTACAACTATTTTAAGACCATTTAAAAAGTCTTCTGACCAGTGATGTTGGTTTGTCTGAAAAGCAAGTAGGAATTGCTTTCAGAGCTCTTTTCTGCACAAGTGCACAAAAAAGATTATAAACTACTAACTCATGCCGCTGTCAGCGACAGAGAAAGACTGTCCCTGTCCTGGTTGTGCTGCCTCATCCACCACTCTGAAGTGCCATTTAACCTGGCAGCTCTTGGGGACAGCTAGAGCCACCAGTACATTGTGTACAGGCTGATAGGGTCTTAAACCTGCTTTGGCCTGTGGCTACTGCAAGTTTCTAGCTCTCATAAAATGCTATAAGTTATATCCCAAACTATTACAGTCTACCCTCTTTTAAAATTGAGATTTAAAGGAACTCCAAACTTTTCCACTGACCTCAAATGGACAGTTTAACCTGGTATGACAGTGTTTCTTTAACTATGCTCAGTAAGTCAATTTGCATCTGTGTGCTTGGCACACATTAATATATTTGTCTAAACCAACAGAGTAAAAGGAATCGACAGATTAAGTGAGTGCACTTTGCAGGAATGACAAAAGAAGTCAATGAACACCCAGAAGAAAAAAGAGAAAAACAGGCAAAACCCAATAATCTCAAACTTATCAGAAGGTCAAACACAAGAGAGCTCTGCTTAGTAAATCACAGAGCTCTCTTTGCAGCAAACCAAAGGACAATGTGTGTGGCAGTCACACACCTCTGGCTCCCTGTGCATGGCCCAGTAAACCCAAAATCTGCACAGCAATTGCCCTCCACAGCCTGGTGGAATTACTGGCCAGCACTGGGATGTCACAGCAGCAACTCCAGGTCCTTCCCAAACCAATCGCAGCATCATCACACACGAGGTTCCTGCGGGCGGGAGGTCGTGGAGCTGAGGTCTCTCTCCCCCTCCTGCTGACAGTGGTAAATTACCCTGACTAATGTTTCCCTGGGGGCTGTAAGTTAGTTGCCTACTGACTCTGGCTGTCTGGAAATCCCCTCTGGATAGATTTACTTTTAGAGAATCATTCAGTGTACACCACCACTAGGAACAAACTCATTGTGGCAGACGGAAAATTTGTACAGTAAAGAGGTATAAATCTTGTCTTAAACAATAAAGGGTGGGAAAATGGAAGGCAGAAGTGTGATGGGGAGTGTCCCTCCAGCACACTCCAGTCCCTCATATCATTCCTGGAGAAAAAAGTTCTTCTTAACAAAAAAAAACAAAAAAACAAAAAAAAAAAAAAAAAAAAAAAAAAAAAAAAAAAAAAAAAAAAAAAAAAAAAAAAAAAAAAAAAAAAAAAAAAAATACAAAAAAACAACACCAAACAACCAAACAAAACCCACCATAATTTTCTAGAACCTCAACTAAGACCTTTGAAATGTAAAAGAAAGGATAAGGATATTACAAGGTATCCTTTGCTAAAGAAAGTGTTCCAGAAAACAAAGTATGAGTTTTTCAGTGAAAATACCATTCTTGATTTCATTTCAAACATCGATTTCAGGCAAAGAAGAACTTAAAAAAATTCTCATGTATCTCATTTTCTGTAGGGTTTGACAGGGCAGAAAGAGCATCTATCTACTCCTTCATAAGAAGAGGGACATGGATTCTGAATTTGCCCAATGGTTTGTTTACAAAAAAGTCAACTCTGAGTACTCCTAACTAACATGAACCCCAACAAGCTCTCTCAAGTCTTGTGACACAAATCTGTAGCCTCTCCTCATTCCCACTCATGGTTTTGTTCAAATGGTAAAGACAACAGTATTTGTTAGTATCAGTCTCCATCAACTTCTAATTACGCCAATTAGAGCTAAAAGTAAAATTTCAATTGCAAAGCTCCTTTCTCAGAAACCTAAATGAGATTTTCTGTACTCGCACTCTACTTGAGAGGAAGCTTAACAGAACAGATAAGGTGTAAAATGAGACAACAAAACAGAAAAAATTTAATCATTCTACTGTCTGTCACTCACTGCGATGTACTCTGTGATGTTTGCACAAAAAGGGAAGCTAAAAGTGTTCTGGCCATTACCCTGACCCTTAAATATTTGAAAATCAATTTAACAAAGGGTGGGGAAAAGCCACGAGGGCTCCAGCACATTCCAACAAACTCTAAACTAATTGCTATAGAGGCAGCAGTAATGCTTGTTAACTTGTACCTTTCAACAGCCTGTAAAAAAAGGAATAAAATGTCCATATTTCAGTGTTAACTGCTCTCATCTGCAGCAAGAAACAGAAAGAAACAGAACATGCTAAAAGCAAAAGAAGAAAAATTAAATCATCTGCAAAAGAATCCTGATCCATGGATTTTGTAACTTCATGAGCAACCAACAAGAGTGTTTTACATTTACAACCAGTACTTTCGTATTTACAACTAGTACTTCTTCCAGATACCAAGCACCAGCTAGGCAATGGGTATGTTTTGTGACAGAAAAAAACCCCAAACAAACAAGCAGCATGTCAAAAGGCCTCACTGACAACTCTCCTTCCTTAGGTTCTCCCTACAGCCCAGCTTTCTGTTAGAGGCTCTTACAGGCACAACCTTCAGAGCTGTAATTTAGGCTGCAGCAGATTGGGCAGAAAGCAAAGGCCAGCAGCAAAAATATTCAAGCTCTTGAAAACACCTCAAAAGCAGTACAGGATGGTTAAAAAGCTACAAGACTGCTAGCGAGAAACAGAACAAGTTAAACAGATGATTTAAATACATACTGGAGAGATATTAGACCAAGGAGACACAGATTCCTGACGTAACGGGGATTTTCTAATGGTTTAGCCTCACTGAGAGTTTGTCCTACATAGTTACATCCTTTGCACACCCCAGGACTTTGAGTGGCTGTAAAAAGACAAACCTATTCCAATTCCACAAGTGTTCAGATGCTTATCAGAGGTGGCTGCTCCAAGCAGCAGGGGATGCAGCAGTGTTCACTGATAAGCCGGACTCAAGGAGAAGCTGATCCCGCGCTGACGATGACAAACGCGGCTGTAAACAGCAGCAGAGCGAGATGCTGACACTCTGTGAACACAAGGTTACACTTCCCACTATGGAACTACACGGCAAATTTTAATGGGCCAAGACCGACAGCCAGGGAAATGAGTGTCCGCTCTGCTGCAGGAATTATAGCTGTCCCCAGCCCCCTCCCACTCATCCGCCACTGTCACTGCTCTAACACAGTGACCTCTTATTAGGGAATATTTTTCAGCTGGGACAGTTTATTGTAAGGACACTGGATAACTCAAGGGATTAATGGCATGGACGTGGAGTCCGTTATCTCCAGTTTGGTGGCTCAAAATATCAAAAGTGGGTGGGAGAAAGAGCAGTTTGGATTGTGACACAAGTTGGTAGGGCTGCATTCTGAAGGCCTCAGTAAGGCCATAAACCTTTGCAAGGTGTCCTGGAAGACCCAAAGGCAGGACACAATATGATGTGTTAGACTGGGTCTGCTACAAGATCTTGCAGGATGCTGAAGTCCTTGTGCAAATAACTAGGAATCCTGGCTTCTCCTGGATTCCTGCTGAAAGCAGCAGGCTGTAGGCGGGGGTACAGGGTAGGCAGAAGACAGTGCCCCTGTGCACAAGGCAAGGTGCTGTACTTAGCACGTAGAAGGATAGTGTCCATTAGAATCACAAATCCAATACAAAACCAGCCTGAGTCTGTAACAACTTTTGCTGATACAATGCAAGGTGTTTTAACTCTATTGCTTTCCCTTTCTTGTGTGCTGGTATGTTCCAAACAGGTCTGTCCTGTGAAGCACCAAGTCCTTCCATTCACCAATAAAATCAAAAAGGGTGAGGGGGTGCAGAGCAGAATTTGGTCATGAGACTTCCTCCTTCCTCTGGACTCTTCAACTGGTTACCACCAAATGTGAAGTCCAGGATGACACCCCCGAGCACACAGCTCCCCCGCGGAGCTGTCTGTTCGATTCATGCCACAGTTTGCTCTGGTGTTTCCGTAAGCACTCTTATGACACGGAACCATGTGCCTACGAGTCTGGTTTATGGGCCAGGATCTCCTGCATGTGTGGAAGGCAGCGTGCACGATCCTGGCCACAGGGAAGCCACAGCAGGATGGTGGAAGTCAGGTCATCTGGCTCACAGACCTGAACTGCTCATTTAATAAGGCGTCTACAGAGGAGCAGATGGAAGCAATAATGACTCCTAAACAAATGTGACAAAGACTGTAAGAGTTTAATATTTTAAAAAAGTTAATGAAAAAATAAGAAGGAAATCTCCACCTTTCAGAGGGCTCTAATTAGCTCACATGCTAGACTCACCATCGTGAGAGTAAAGTTTATGTTGGAGTTCTTTAAGTGTATAAATAATTTTATGTAGTAAGAATATGCACCCAAGCAGAAAGATACACAACTGCTATGCACTTCCTCTGAGCAATTCTGCAGTCACATATACAGTAAGAAATTAATCATATCTAAGGTAATGTTAGAATCTGCCTTGAGAAAGAACAAGCTGTTGACCAGCACAGGCTGTGATGATCTGCTGCCTGCCCTGACCTTCCTAAGGGAGAGACAACCAACTCCTCCAAAAACAAACCACCAAATCCACCACAAAGCACATGGTGTCAATAACAACTTCAGGTAATCTCATGTACAGATATGCATGCAATTAAGGGATGGCACAGTGTTACTAGAAAGAGATTGTCACTGCAACAGAATTCACAAAGAGCCCTTCCATGAGATGCATTTTACTGACTTTTCTCAGTTCACAGTCTTTACTCACATCTCTCTTTTTAAAAAATCATCTCCTGGGTTCTCTAGGTCAGAGTTACTTGATAAAAATACTTTGATGTGGCCAGTGCCACAAGTACTTGAGTCTTCTCCCTGCAAACAGCTTGTATTCACTATGACAACAACTGAAAGCTGTAGAAGAAACTCAGAGATTTATATATTTAGCATGAAAACACTAGCTAAGAATTTTGTCAAGGTTTTGGCTGACTTATGGATGGCTGAAGAGGAAAGAAGGAAAAAAAAACCCAAGGTTGTAAAAAACCATATACTGCAGCTCCAGGAGTAGTGGCTCACTTCCCACTCTGCATCACCATAAAAGAGCAAACAAAACAGGGTTTTCTCTGAGTTATCCTCATACACAAAAAATCCCAGGGCCCTTTCCAAAATGCTTCTAGAGTAAAGACATTGGATTATATGCACTGCCAGCTGACAAACATTTCTAAGCTCACTCTGAGTGCCTCTGAAAATAAAGACAGCTTGAATGAGGTCTCTGAGCAGCAGACGGGTTTTTTAAGAGTGTAACACTACGAATCTGCTGCACAGGGCTTTCTTCAGACTCTTTCCTAAAGAGGCTCTGAACAAGAGCACACACTCAGGACAGGCAGCGGCCCAGGCCTCCCATGTCTAACCCCAAACTCACAGGAGGTTGTGGCTACAGATCAGAATTCAGAGGTGTGAACAGCACGGCCACCTGCGGCAGTTTACACCTTTTCCACAAAGCACCAGCTCCTCAAAAAAGCTAAACAAAGGCTGAAAAACGATGCGATGCGGCAAAGAGAACAACTCATGTGTTAATTCTATGCTGCTTCTTGGGGAACTTACCAGCGGCTCCCGAGATGCGGCGTTCTCAGTCGCAGGGCAGGAGCCAGCCTGTGAAGCAGAAAAACAGTGAGGTCGCATTGCCACCCGATGGACACCGTTAGAAACACTCATCTGGAAGGCTCCTGTGAGCAGGATTTGGGCAGGCACATTTGTCTGTGCTATCAGCAGAAGTTCTGTGGAGGTCTGAAGACAAAAAGGTCAGAACCACAGAAAAAAATACTAATTCCCCACTTAAAACAAGGGAATTAAGAGAACCTGCAGAACGGATTTTAGGGAGTCAGCAGTGAGAGCCAGCAAGACTCCTGAGAGATGGCACAAGAGTAGTGGCCACTCTAATACAAATTTTGAAATACTTCTCCCATTTCCATGATCCACTAATATACCCTTTGTTTCCTAAACCATTCTTCTAAAGATTTCAAAACAACCATGATTTACCTAAACCTCACAAACTCTCAGCAGTACCAGAACCATCCTTGCTTCCCACACATAATTAAGAGATGAAGTTTTAGGGCAGATGCTGAACACTTCACTTTGCACACTAGGCATAAGTGGTGAACAGGAGGAAGAAGAAACTGATTGAAGTGGGACAGTCAGCCAAAGATTAGACTAGACTTCAAAATTCCAGAGCTCCCACTCTCCAGGCTCACCTGCAATTTTGCTCATAATCACTCACTGCTCAAGAACAGACCCGACACTTCCCCATACTCCCTCATGTTACAGAATTACTCTCTGCGCTTTTCTTCACTGCCAAAGAAAGCAGTTTGATCTCCATGTAACTAGAATGGACCAGCTCTCCCCCTAGGCATAGATGCCTAAGTTTTACCATAAAACAAGCTTATCTTGGTCAACAATTTTCTTTCAGACAGGGTCCACCTGATGTTAAGATGGTCTAAACCACACTGTTTTCACCTGAGGTGTTTTACTGTAGGAGAGGTAACACATACTGGTGACGTCAATGGTGAAAAAACGCAGGTTGACTAGGAATGAAGACACATTTTGAGGCTCATTTAGGGTAAAGGGGTCCCATTCACTAAGTACAGGGAAAAATAAAACTGTTCAGTGATAGCATCAAGGTTCTTAAGTGACCTTTTGTCCTACAATTCTATTCTTCATTTTTATGTGATATACCTCACCTTCAAAGTATCACAAGATTTATTTTTCCCATTTGCAAAATACACAAAAACAATATAGATAAAGTAAGTATTTACCACAAGAGGGTGCCAGAAACTCAAATATACTGCAACTCATCTGCTTCCAGACAAGGATCATCACCAGGGCCCAGCCAGACCTCACAGCTGGGCAGGGATTCTCTGGGATCACTTGCCATAACCTCTGGGTGGGAGGAAGGAAGGAAGGGCCCACCACTGAATTCATATCCTCAGGAAATTCTCAGAGCATTCTAAGTCCTAGAGCTCCTATGTTCTGCTCAAAAGAGCTGCACTAGTATTTATGGACTGTCACATTTACGGACTGTCACTCCACATAGTATTTGGCCAACCTGGGAAACTGCTTCAAGAAGAATTTGAAATGAAACTTGGGTTACAGTGAGAAAACATGTCATAATTATATTGACAAGAAGAGTCTTGATCCTGAAGACAAATGCTCGCCAATTCTGCCATGTGCTCATAGCCCTGAAGGCACCTAAATGATGAGTTGGATCATTTATGGTACTTTTGAGTACATCGTCCAAAGCTGTCACCATTTTAAATGAGATCTGTATTTCCCTTCCAACCAGATTTCCAACTACAAGGCAAAGGAGCTAGTCTTGTAAGGCAGGGGACATGTCAGCCCCTGGGACATGTCAGCAATGGCTGCTCAACAGTCTGTGTTTAATGAAAATTATGAACATCACCATCCAGAGACCATTCACCTTCAACATGAAAACCATCCTTTAAGGCACAGAATACAGAGGCTTATCAGCCAAGAGCTACAGGCAAGTGGGGAGGAAATTTACCAATATATTGACCAACAGTGCAACTAGGGAATTAAGTCTCTGGAGCAACAAATCAGGCATCTTTCAACATCTTTGAAATTTGCTTTAACTACTTGCTTATGCAAAGAAAACACACAGCTAGATGGTAGATTGAACAACATTACTGCCAATTAACATCAAAGAATTTCAATTATTCTCAGACTACTGGGATTTATGGTTACCTGGAATGCCAGAGGACTGGTTTGCTGCTAGGTTCCACCAAGAAAAGTCACCAAACACATTGCCAAAGTATTTAGCATTAAAGAAACACTGATAGCCAAGATAAATCTGAAACTGGTTATCCTGTTCACAGGCTACACCATCACCTTGCTCTTCTCTTTTACTATAAAAAACAGTAACAGAGAGACAGGATCTTTTCTTTTGCCTATTTTTAGTAAAGACATTGCTAAAGGCCCAAGGAACATGATTTCTAAACAAAACAAAGTATTTTAAAATCGCCGGTAGAAATATTTATTGCCTTTAGAACATAATTCTATCTACGAAACAATTTCATTTGAGCTGCAATACTCCCCTCTTCCCACACTGCTTGAGGCAATATATTAATTCATGAGAATGAGAAAATTAAACTAAGCAAAACAGATAATAAGCCATAAGACATCTGACACTCCCTTTTCAGCATCTAAATTAACCTGATTTGTAATAGAAAACATGACAGGGCCCAAACATAAACATGTTAAGTGAGGCAGTGCCACTACTCACAGCCTCATGTTGAAAGCTTGGCAATAAATAAACATCACCAGTGACAGAAAGCAAATATTTTATTAAATTCTCCAAACGTTTAGAGTGCAATGGGGACAACTTTCTATAAGCATTGTTAACAGTGTCAAAACTGCAATGGTTGTGTAAGAGGAGTGGTGTTTACATTCTGTGAGACTTGTAAAGATATTTTCATTGGTTTGTTTAATTACAAAACTGTCCCCTTGAAAAGTCACCCACTCTACTATATATCCTTCAGTCGCTCCCCCTTTTTCCAGGCAATGCCGAAAGGGGTGCAAGTAACTTGTTACTGCCTGAGGATCCAGCATTGCTACATGTGATGGGACAGAATGTGATTCTTCATCTTTACCTTTAAAACCCAGAGGGTTCTCTGGCTACATTTGTGAGGCCTGTTAAAAAGCAAGACTTCCATTTCCGAACATTGAACCTTATTTTGAGGTAAAGCAACACTAAATAAATGGGGGGGTTTTAAAGTGTGCAGTGGGAAAATACAATATCCAAACTAAAAGGAACCTGAATGGTTTTTAGGCAACCACATTTGCCAGTTAACCAGATTTCTCAGAAACTGCCAGCCCAGTAGACTGCCCAGGTGCCTTATAGACCAGTCACAGATTGTTCCAGGTTTCCTCATTCTGGAAGCATTCACTTGAAGTGTGAGGGACGGACTGTAACGCCTGCACTTCAGACTGGGGCTGACGAAAACACCTGGGTGATGCAAAGCTGCCCTGCCTCCTGTGAGTTTGGTAATTCGGCCTTTCACAACCCAGATCTGTGCTGGTTAGCCAAGAGCAACAATTTTATGTAATTTATTTCTATGTTAGTTTTGTTCAATAGCCTTCCCTACATACTCAGCCTCCTCAGTCCAAACTAAAAGGATCAACAGAGAGGTTCATGGTGATTTAGCCAAATCTGGACAGATTTGAGTGATTGCACATAACAAGGTGTCGGTGGCAGACCGCTCTGTTTTCTTCCCAGCTGCTCACACAGCCAGATCTTTCCCCTCCTGCTGCTGCAGTGGGACCCTGAGAGCACTGAAAGGACTTTACCAAATGCCATTGGCACCACACACTCAGGAACCTGCCTGGGATAGTGGTGAAATGACAGAGCTCCAGGAAGTCACTGAATTTGAGGGGGGTTAAGCTTGCAGTGCAATACAAGTGACTCTAGATCATGAGCAAGACAGTGTGAGTGAGAGGAAACCTACACTCTATACACCTACATCACACCTACACTACAGAACCATAGAATCCAGGTTGGAAGGGGCCTTCAAGAAAATAAGAGTATATACTATATATAACTGCATCACGCTTCTGTTTTTTCCTCTGACTGCCCCATTCATTTCACATCCCAGTTTAAAAATATCTTAAGCTTTTAGTGTTTTTTGAGCACTCAAACCAGTGAACTTACATTTCTCTTTTGCCCTCCCCATTCAGCTTTGCCCTTTTATGTTCTTGGCTCGAGGATCTCCCTCCGTTCCTCGCAGTTGCAAGGCAGAGACAATATTTTTGTCTAACTAGTTACAGAATCACAGAATATCCTGAGCTGGAAGGAACCTACAAGGATCATCTTACCCTGCGCAGGGCTCCACCGAGTTTTACAGCCCAGCTGCACACTGTCTCCTTTGTCTCTGGCCGTGTTCGTATTTATTCTTCTCCTATTCAAGTGCTTGATGAGTTTCATACACAAACCTTCAATGCCAACACGCCTGTGCCCCGGGCCCGGCCTGCACACCCTTCAGCCAGCCCCGCACAGCCCCTGCTCGCACAAGGCACGGAGCCCAGTGCAGCACCGACCCCGCGGTGCACAGGGGGTGGGTGCCGGAGCCCCCCGGGACCCCCGGCCCGGCCCGGCCCGGACCCCCTCACCTGCCCCGGCTGCTCCGCTCTCTCCGCGGCCGCCATCTTCCCAGGCGCGGCTAATCCATCCCCGACAGCTCGATGGAACGTCCCGCCGCCGCTCCGCGCCGCAGGCACAGCGAGTCGAACGCCGGCGCAGCGATGCGTCCCGCGGGGGAATCACTGGTGCCGTGAGCGCCCGGCCTCAGCCGGGCCGGGACACTCGGGCCGCGGCCGCTTCCCGCGGCAGCAGCGCCTTCCCCGCCTGGAAAAGCCCTCTGGGACATTGCCGAGCGTCAGATGATGGCGGCGCGGCTGAAGCGTTGCGTGGTGCGGCGGCGGGACGGGCCGGAGCAGCACGGCGTGGCCGCGTCCTGCCTGCGGGAGCTGCGCGACAAAGGTGAGCGGCGGCCGCGCTGGGAGCCGCTGGGAGCCCCGCTGTGGGACCGGCTGTGGGACCCGCTGGGCCCCGGTCTGAGCCCCGGCGTGCCCGCCCGCGGCTGCTGGCAGGCGGCGGGGCTGAGCCAGGGCAGCGGAACAGACAACGGGAGAGCGGGACTCCGGTGCCGCTTCCTGATGGAGGAAGCGAAGGGAGGTGGGAATAAGCATCGGGAATTGCTTTCACTGCTATGCGCCCTCTCCGATTGCTTGTGCCAAGGTTTGCATGGAGAAACAGCTGGTCTCTTCTGCCCTGCCTGCAGTGAGAGGACCAGAAGAAACGGCCTTAAGCTGAGACAGGGGAGATTCAGATTAAGTATTAGAAAAAATTTGGGTGGTCGGGAATTGGAATAGGTTGCCTAGAGAGGTGATGGAGTCACCATCCTTGGAGGTGTCTGAGAGGCATCTGGATCTGGTGCTGGGTGATGTGGTTTAGGGGTTACAGTGGCAGTGCTGGGTTGATAGTTGGATTGGATGATCTTAACGGTCTCTTCCAACCTTGATGATTCTAATTTTAATTTCTGGAGGGGAAACCTGTGTGCATGTGCTAAAAAAGAGCTAATGTGCAGCACTGTGAGGAGACAGGTCCTGGTCTCCAGCCTCAGTCACTGAGAGTTGCCTAACCTTTGTGCTGGGGGTAATAAAAGGGCAGTGCTATGTCACTTTTATTGTGTGATTAAGTATTTTTTCTGTTCTGCAGCTTGTGGTGTTCTGGCTATTGACAAGGCCCGGGAACCCATCACCTTGGTACTGGCAGAAGATGGGACCATTGTGGATGATGAAGATTACTTCTTGTGTTTGCCATCTAACACCAAGTTTGTGGCCCTGGCCAAGGATGAGAAATGGTCCAGCAAAATCTTAGGTATGCTGTGAGTGAGGAAGCATGGAAGGGGAGGTGTGTTTGGAATACACCTAGTGACATTAGGCAGTGTCAGGTGATCAGGAATGACCCATGAAACTGGTGACTCTTGTGTCAGACAGTGGAACATCCTGGCTCTCGGAGTCTGTAGATGAAGTGGACAGTGCTGCAGAGAAGTGGAAGCAACTGGCCAGGCAGCTGAAGGATGACCTGTCCCATATCATCCTGATGTCTGAAGAAGACCTCCAGGTACAGTGGGGAAACCCCCAATCCCTGTCCTTACATCTGCCCATCATCCATGTATCTCAGTAGAGAACAGAATCAATAAACAAGAGCTCAGGCTTAATTCAGCTGCTGCTTTTGGTGCCAGAGTCAAATTTCTCCTTGAAGGGAAACATTTGAGTGTCCGAGGATGCTCTTAATCCCCGACTGTCCCTCACAGCATGTTGTTCCAGTTCTGGCAGCGGGAGGGCAAAAACTCAAGACTTGGCCAAATGGCAACTGAGGTTGGCTCATTCCTTAAAACCAGACACCTGTGTAACATGTCCAGAAGGGAGGCTGGGCAGCAGGGCAGGTCTGTCTGCTCCAGAGGGGTTTGAAGAACTGCCGTCACTTTCCAGAGCTGATTGACTGTTCAGCACCTTGTCTGTGGTGAGGCATGGCAATGACTGCCCCTTCTTGTCCTCCCCAATGTGCAGCTTCCCCGGTGCCAGGCTACTGCCTTTCCTTTGAATATTCCCATGCACTGTGAAGAAGTAGTACTTTGCCATTAGTTTTCAAGATTTCTGTTAAAATTGCACGATTCCACACCTTCCTGGATGCCTTTTGGCTTTTAGTAAAAAATACTGCCTGGTGGAGTGCCACTACAGCCTCCCAGAACTTGGCTGACTTGCTATGACGAGAAACCTTGTGGAACGTGCAGGAGGGTGTGTACATTCTGTTTGTACTGCAATAAGTGCCATGAAATGAGTTACTCAGGAGCACTCTCAATGTTTTAAGGTGCTTATTGATGTGCCACGCTCAGACCTGGCAGAAGAACTTGCCCAAAGTGAAACCAAAATCCAAGTGCTGCAGGACACCCTGCAGCAGGTGCTGGACAGACGAGAAGAAGAGCGTCAGTCAAGGCAGCTCCTGGAACTCTACCTAGAGGCCTTGAAAACTGAGGACAGCATCTTAAGCAAAGTTGCAGGTAGGGAGCGTTGGGATGCTAGAGAAGGAGGTTTTCAACTCCTAGTTGAGTGGAATAAATAAGGCAGAGTTACTAATTTGGTCAGCTGCTGTTAAATGGGGTTGATGCAAGAGCAGGTGTAGTGTATATAGTGCAAGAATTCTCTGACCAGAGAGCCTTCTCACTGCTCTCTGCTGTGTCGCATTTCTCACAAAGCCTGAAAGCAGAATACTGGGAGAAAAGCTTAGATCCTGTAGTCCTCCTTAGTGTTATGGATTTCTTAAGTTCCAGGATGCGCCTAGATTGGATGTATATTTTACTAATCTCACAACCATCAAAGCAGTCCAGGCCACTTTTCCTGTCCTGTGTTTGTCAGGGGCTGTACTGATTCTGCTCCTTTTCAGAACCTGAGGCTGCACCAAGGAAGGAGATGGATGTGGTTGACACAGGTACCAGCAGCACAGATACTTCAGCCACAACAGTGCTCAGTGACCAGGCCCTTGCTGCTCTGAAAGAGAAACCTGCTCCAGAGCTCTGCTTGGACAGTCAGGATCTAGAGGTGGGTGAGAATGACACAACCATATTCTGGCAAATCTCTCCCTCTGAAAGAGAGGCTATAGGGGACGCTGTCCTTGCTTCTGGAGGCTCTGATGTCAGTAGATCTGTCTCAAAGTGCTGAAATATAATTAATTTCTCTTCCTCAGTAACACTACCCCTGGCTTGGAGCTCCTCTGTAGCAGCCAGCTGACACTGTTCCACATACTCTGCTCTGTCTGTTGAAAAGCCACAAATATCTGACAAATCATAGCTGTCCTACCAGCAAGGTTCTTTGGGGTTTTTTGTATGCTTATGCATCTAGCTATGTTTCTTTTATACATCCCAAATCAAAATAAAAACCTTCTTATTTTGGAAAAAAACTATAAATATAGGTTGGAAGGGAAAGTCTAGCTAAATTGTAACCAATTAGGAAGGTGTTCTTTCAAGCTGTGAACTTGCTACTCTTGCTTTTCCCTGCTGTAGAAAATAAGTAACTGCTTTCTCTTCCTTTGAACATCTTAACAGAGCTTCAAGCACTGAGTGTTAGCAAATTATTGGAAATCAGCTAGCCCACGGGATAGGTGATGAAAGCTGGGAACATCTCCAGTTCCAAAGTGCCAGTACTAAACTTTGGTGCCTCATTCCTGCTGTTGTTAATGTGAGCAGAGGGTTAGTGGCCGGGAGTCAGTAGACAAGACTGTTAACAATCTGTCTTGCTACAGCTGGTGTTGAAAGAAGACACAGCAGCCCTGGCCTCAGCTCTGGGATGGGACAAGCAGAAAGCTGAAGCTCTGCAGGAAGCCTGTGATCAGGAGCTCTCCAAGCGCCTTAAACAAGTGCAGACTCTGCGTTCCCTACGGAGCACGTCGAAGGGCAAGAAAACGCTTCCCTGGGGGGACTGGCCCAGTTCAAAACGTAAAAAATAAGACTGCAGTGCTGTTTGCAATTTAGTTTTTGCTTTTGCATTAGAATCAATACAAGCAAAGATGCATCCTGGGAACCATAGTTTGCTGGTCATACTGTGGTCTGGCTATAGAACAACTGAAATCTGGACATTGTCCTGAGGCTTAAACTCCTCTGGTGATTTGAATTGTGTGAGCAAAGGGATTTTGACTTTTTGCAGAATACTAGAACAATGGTATTTGCTAAGCACAGCATGTAAGTGTTCAGCTTTCAATACCTGCTTGGCAGCCAGAAGCTTCCATCTGATAATGGTGGATATAGCTCCTGAAGCCCCAGGCAGTTTGGTTACTTTGTTCTCCCAGCGTTTCAGTGTAAAAAGGAAGGAGGATCTCTGGAAGACACTTTGAGGCACAGTTAGTGATCAGGGCAGTGGGGTTAGCCAGCTGCTGCCTGCCTTTAAGCTCCAGCCTGGGATCTAGGAACTTGAATTCTCATGCTGATTTAATCAGTTAAAGTAAATTCAAAGTCCTTCAACTTCAGTGCTTTTTCTGTAAGGAACTCCTGCCTCTTGGATGCTGTGTAAGAACTATCATGTAAAACACAGCAAAGGTGGAAATAATTGCTTTGTAAGGCTGTGTGACAGAAGACTTGCATTTGGCCTGCTGTGTTATTCTCCTAATCATTAGTGTATCATGATGCTTTTGTATTAACTGGCTTATTTTAAAATTTGTTAAAGTGGTTTTTTCTAATATCAATAAAATCTTTTTATCTTACTGTTGGACTAGTTTTGATATTTTCCACTGCTATAATTAAAGAATGGGTTGTAAATACAGTATTACCTTAAGGAAAAAGAAAGAAGAAATTGAACAAGAAGTACTTTCTTTAACTTATCCAAAGTGTTTAGGCAAAATGTGTGTTCATCATGGTGACTGCACCCAACTCTCATCTGGCACAATCTGCTCTTCTTGTGTGCGAACAGAAGATGTATATGAAAAATATCTGACAAGAGGTGAAACTTCTGAGAAAGTTTTAGTAGGTACAGATGTATTTTGTAGTAGCATGCTCAATCCTCTGATTTAAGACAGCATTAAACGGCCTAGGGTAAGTATTCCTACAGCAGGCATTCGGGTGAACCCGTTGCATGCAACATTCCAGCTTAATTATGGCACAGAGTTAGACAGACAGTGCAACTAATAAATATTCTAAACTGTTTACTGACTTTAAGCCGGTAAACAAAACTACTCAGGGTAACTTCAGGTGAAGCTACTCAGATGGGAAGTGACTGGACTTAGGGGAGAAGCTTGCAGGAAACTTTTTTTCAGTCTGTTTTGCTTCTTACCATATACACTTTCGGATTGTAACATTATAGGCCGTGGCAGGTAAAAATGTTTCCTGATGTTATAAATAGCTACTTATTACAAGCTTTTTATGTCCAGTCTTTCTGCAATAGCATGGATGGCTGTGCTACCCCTAGAAATCTGCTTCCTTTGAATGTAATTATTTTCATTCTTTGTACAATCCATTTGCACTGGGTAAGGCTCTGCCAGCCCAGCAGAGGGCAATGGGGATCCCTGTCTGCCGCTGCTCTGAAGCTACAGTGCTACCTTAAACTGGGAATTACTGACAGCGACGACTGTACCCCAGCAGTGTCACAGGTGGGAAGAGGCACAAAACGCGTTTAGTTGTCAAGAAAACGAGCGAGAGATATGGCTTATTAACAACAAAATATTCAAAATGTCTGAGCAAAAATATCAAAACTGGAAGCAAGGAAAAAGTCAAACAGTTACTAGAGAAATAAAGTAGCAAAATTGAGGGTATTGCAAATACTAAGTTATGGTTCAGTGAGAATGGTCTGTTTCAAACTCTTTATTTATTATTAAAGGATTTCAATAACAGATACCTTTTGTGAGCAATTAAGGCATTTTGGCTGTAAGTTTACTGAATTCTGACAGAGTTTTCATTTTTGGAACAATAAAAATCCAATCGCATTCACCTAAAAACCTAAAGATTCATTATTGGAGCTAACCTGCAAGATGAATAGGCTAATTCTGGTTTCTGTAGGATAGTAAGAGAAAATGACCTGAAACATTACTCGAAAGATAAATCATGCCATGTTGGAATCTTCATTTTCAGTCACAGCTGCTTCTTGTTCCCCAGGAGTTCTCCCTCCCTTAGCTGCACTGGACTTCTTTTTCTTCTTCTCCTTCTGCTCCATGTTACTTGATGCAAGCTCTTCACTCTTCTGAGTGATATATTTTAGCTGGGAACAACAAGCTAATCAGTCCTCTACTGAGGAACTTCATTCATTCACAAGACATTAGAAAGAAATACTGAAGAGAAATTACCACGGCAAATTCTTATTACAAGAAACATGACAGACTCCAAAAAACGTTTACTTTACCGTCTCAGGCAAGTCCATGTTGGGTATTTCAAAGCATATATGGAAGGAAAAAATCTCCTTACATAAAAGTAAAATTAGTATTGGAAGAATTTTTCATGGAGCCACATACAGGCATGTCTTAACAGATTAGTGAGTTTAATCCACTGAACATCATATGTATTAGCACAAGAGAGAATACAATGATTCTATGATCCCTGTATTAATGTTGGGAGACTCTGCACCTCGAGGTAGACTCAAGCTATTCTTGACCTTAGGCTACAACAAAGGAACACAACATCAGGAAAAAGCAAAGTGATTCACGATGCTGTGTCTGTTTATTACACTTTTGTACTAGGAACTTCAGCAGCCCTGGTGCAATGAGAGCACTGCTGTTTGAACTGCAATCAGATCTGTGTTGTACCTCACCACAGTGACATAGAGTGGCACAAAGCAAAATAAGATGAAAATTTAAAAATCACTGGATTGTGCCTATCTACCTCAGGAAGACAGTGAAATTGCTTATGCAACAGTTGCTTCACCATCTATAACCTTCATTCAAATCCTTTTAGGAATTAACTGGTTTAAAAATGTTGCGAGACAGAAAATACAGTGCATCTCACCAAAGAATTGCTTCTTCTAGCCAAAAGCTTCACATCTTCTGTATTGACTGTAGTTCGTTTTGCATGCCTGCAGAAAATCAAAAAACACCCCTGAACATTTTTGCCAACACCGACCATAAGAGGCCATAGCTCACCTCGTTCAGAGACTGAATTCACTGGTTAAAGAGGCTTAATAGGGACCCAGCAAACCACGCCTGCCTGTCTTTTCTACCTACACACAAAAAACTGTTTTATCAAGTTTGTATGTGTATTTCAAAATCTCCACACTTCCCGTGTTAAAATTTAGCAAGCAGAACTTCAAGCCCCACTGTTCTGTTCACTCTTGTCAGCAGGTGTTAGGTTTCAGCTACTTAAAACACTCCCTTACACCTCCTTGAAGCAACCAGGTGAAGCACAGGCAGGTTGGTAAACACTTGTCAGCCCCAAACCATTCAGTACCACTGTGTATCAATGCATTTGAGAATTGTATACAGTTGTTAATCTAAACAATCATTTGTAATACATAAATGAACTTCCAAGATCAGGAAGTACCTACAGGGAATTTCTAGTTCATAACTTCACAGCCACTATTTAAGCAGCCAACCAAGCCCTTTAAAGCTTGAATTACAAGATGTGTTTTAAAGATTATCTAGGAGCTAACACAAAAAAAAAGGAAAGCCTTTGTAACAATTTGTGCCTACCTTGCAAACATTTCGAGGTCTTTTGCAAAGATTTCTAGAGAAAACACAAAGATGTCATATATTTTAAAACACTAACTCTGCGTGGGAAGAGATACACAACACACAAGTTACCCAAGTCAGTTATGAGAAGTGACCATAGCTGGTTATTAGGCACCACTCATACACAAGCAGGTAGCCACACAATATTCCCTTACACATCTAAATGCTTTTTTCAGGTCTGAAAAGTCTAACCAGTATTTCTTGTACTTAAAAAAAATTTAATGCAAGAGAATGCCGCGGTGACACCTAGTTCGGTGCTATTATTTTTGAAGCCCTGTCTCCAGCAATGGCTCCTGAACAGACATGGAACGCTGCGGTAACCGAGGTAACGCGAAGCAACTCCAGGTAACCCAGGCAACACCAGGTAACCCAGCCGTACCGCACTGCCGGAAGGTGATCTCCGAGATGGCCGCGATGCTCTGTTTGCTGAACTGCACGTCCTTGTCCTCCTCCACCTCCTGGCACAGGCACCCGACTGTGTAGTGAACCGCCGCCTTCAGCCTCTGCAGGGACCAAAGCAGGGGCAGGCACTGACACACCGGCCCTGCCCCAAACCACCAAAGCCGACGACGGCCGCTCACGGCCTCCGACCCCCGTGTGCCGCTCGGTACCTGTGTGAGCAGCTGCTGCTCCTCGCCGCCGACCACCGCCGCCGCCATCGCCGCCCTCACGATTTCCCGCCCCTCGCGTTTCCCGCCCAGCGCGCGGGGCCCCTGTGAGGGGGCTCGCGGCCGCCTTGCGATGCAGCGTCGCTATTACCCGCAATAGTCCTTTATTTTACGGAACCCACGAATCTTACTGCGTGATCTGCAGAAAAGGTACCTTAAATTGAAAGTTATATTTTACCTTATACAGATATTCAACCAGTGATTAAGTAGCTGTCTTAGCAGACACATATATGGCCAAAAATTATAAAAATCAGTGTGCACAGCACAAAATTTTAGAGATTCTGAGGGGAAAAAAAAAAGGTTCAGACACCCAGGTGAATTTTCAGAAGTCCTGAAGATGACTGGCAGTAGCATTGCAGGGAAAGGATATAAAATAGAGCCAACTTTGCATGCTGCTGTGGGTATTTTTAATTGCCCCATGGGAAGAAGAGGCAAAGAATCAGGGAGATTTGGGAGGGGAAAGTGCAAGCACACAGCAATGCAAAGTGTTTATGCCAGAGCTTAAAACTGTGAACAGCAGTTGGAGGGAGAATGGTGACAGGAATATCAGTTTTGTTTCTCCATGACCCTTCCACCAAAAGCACACAGAGCTCAGTGTGACAGACTGAGCAGCTGAATGCCCAGGAATTAAATCTGTAAGAGACAAGCTACTGCCTGTTAGGAATAAACCATGGCAACGAAAGAAAGGCCTTTATCTGGCTGGAACCTTGCGTAGAGTTACTGTGCTGTCTGCCACTCTCCATCTCAGCAATTACTGAACTGCAGTCTTCTCTGTCTTGATCCCTATGACTTTATGCACTACAATACAATAAGCATACCATGACTATAAATTCTATTAAATACTGCACAAAAACATTTTACCTAGTTTTGGCCAGCAGCAGTGGAAAGAAAACACCTCAACAGATTTATAACTAAATTTATTTCGTTTTCTTATATGATACATATAGAGAGATATACATATATGTATGAAATATACCCACAAGTTATTACAAAAGTGTCCAAACACAAGTTCTAGCAGAGTACAGTAAAAAGAGATATTCTAGAAGAAATATCTGAGATCTACAGTATCTTGGCTCCAAGTGGAAGGATTTCCATTAGACATTGTAAGCAGAAGAGGACACGTTTCCTCCGTGGCCTGTCCAGTTGGTATGGATAAATACCCCTGGCTTTGATAATAATTCATATGTATGTGCACCAAAGTAATCACGCTGAGCCTGGAATGAGAACACACAGACACGCCAGAACCACAAACGTCATTATCATATTAGTACTAGAAGTTGCACCTACTGTTACCTAACAAGGAATAGTAGAAATAAGATTTTACTCCAATATTGTAACACTCAAAATTATTTTCTCATTATTAGCAAAACCACTGCAATGAAAAATTTACTAATATCTAACAATTAAATTATGAGTTCTGCAGAAATGCAAGTATATTATTTCTGCTTGGTACTAATCTAAAAAGCAAGCACTCCCATACATCCAAACATTCGAAGATACTTCTCTATAAAGCATTTGGATTCAAAGATATCATTACCCTTGGTTCACAGATGGAATACAAACACACACTGGGCACTGCCATACCAGTATCTCTGGTGTTCTTTATCCAGCTATCCCTAAGTGTTTTATTGACATGAATTTCAGGTACTACAGAAATATATTAGGCAATCTATACTGTAGGTGATTAGGACATACTGCCATTGAGGCCCTTAAAGCAGTATTTAAATAACAGCATGATGAGATTTCACTACCTACCTGAATCAGGTTAGCTGGCAACACCTCATGCCTGTATCCATCATAAAAAGAAAGTGCTGTAGTGAAGCAGGGCATAGGGATTCCAATCTGCACTCCAGTACTGATCACACGGCGCCAGGACTCCTGGGAGAGAGGAAAAGAGGGGGGAAAAAGGAAACTGATCAGTGCTTGCTCAGAGATATGTGCAGGTATGTGAACTACTCCAGTACAACTGCGTGTGCTATTTCATGTTCTATGAAATCTAATAACCAAGTCTGAGCGAATACAGCGGCAGATTCCTGATTTTACATAAACAAAGTTGATCTAAAATAATGGCGAGTAAGACAGAGTTAACAACAGGATGAGAACAGCTGAGACATGCAGTCAAACCACAGCCTCAAGCAAGGATGCTGTTCTTTCACACAAACATGGTCGCTCTGATGATCTCAAAAGCATGAACTCAGTGGGAAATGGGGAATGTTCTGAGCAAACACTGAGGCAATTCAGGACCTCTCACCAAGCACAGAACAAAGCTCGCCCAAGGGCGTAAGAGGGCAGCACTGGCACTTCAGATAGACGTGGATAATCCTCAGTTCAACTGTTCATCTGATCTAGTAATTTGCATGGAATATTCAGATCCAGTTACAAGAACTACCAATGATAATATGAGACTTCTTTTTTGGCCAGATAGTATCTGGCTGAGTTTCAGCCAGATAATGTGGTTTTAATTCTGCCTGTCAGCTCCATCCAAATCAGGACACTGTTTGCACAGAAACAGGCCTAAAGAATGGGTGGGTCTGGAACACTGTTGTTCTGGGGCTACTGCAAACAATGGTACTGGAACAGAGCTTTATAGTCTGCTCAGCTGAAATCCAACTGCACAGTAGGCACAAGACACCAGGCAGTGATGAGAATGTTCACACAGGCCAGGCCTTTTTTCCTCATATTATGGTCCTTCTGAATTGCTGGATTTCTGCCTAAGGCTCTTCTGTAACAGTAAAATGGGAACCTTCATTTTCCAATCATAGCTTGGTCAGTATCAAACAGGAGAACCATGACAGTCCTGGCTGTAAATTACTGTTTTTATGCTGTCCTTTCCTTGGAACTTACCTGACAGTTTTCTACAGCTCTCTTAAAGAAATCATCCAACAGCAAGTTCTGGAGCTCAGGGTTTCGATCAAAAGCATCTTTGATTTTTCCCAGGAACACACTAGGCAAAAGCAAACCAAGAATAAATATCACAGCTTGCAACAAAGGCCCAGAATTCAAAACTTACAGTGCCAAAACTCGACTCAGCCAGACTCAGATTCCAAACATTACAAAGACCAAAGAAAATCTGCAGCAGTTAAGCCACCAGAATAGTGGGTTCATCTAATAACCTTTAGTGTTGTCTACAGCCTCTCAGAATCTTACCACCAGAGTAACTCCATGGATTTTCCAAGGAAATCTCTAGGCTTGTCAGCCAAGCACCTCATAAACTAAACTGCCTGCTCTTCTCCCCTCAGCAGCCAGGCTACCTCCTCATCTCAATTACCTTCTGATGATGCAGCCTCCTCTCCACATCAGTGCAATACCACCGTAATTCAGTGTCCAGCCAAATTCTTTGGCTGCTTGTCTCAGCAGCATGAAGCCTTGAGCATATGAGATAATCTTGGAAGCATACAGCGCCTGAAAATAAAAAAAAAAATCAAGCTCACATTCCAAGAGAAGTCTCACAAAGTTGAACGACAAACTTCACGGTCTACATGCTCTGTTCAGCCCACATCTCAACAGGGACGAGTACAGTAGCAACATTCCAGTTATTTGAGAACCAAAATATCCCTTCTCATTGGAAAGTTTGGTTTCAACAGAGAGATATCAAGAGATCAATACCCAGGCAAAGGCAGGAGTATTGAAGGGTGGACAAGCTCCTGTTCATGAATTATGATCTCTGTACCCCATGTAGTTGTCTCTGCCCACTGTGGCTTAGAGTTGAATTCCTTCTGGATTATTCTTTGGTTAAGAATGGGTCACATTATGCTTTGTGGACATCATGAGACAATGCACAGTGCTGAAAGCAGGAACCAGTTCTCATGAAATATAAACACAAGAGCTCCTCCCCAGGGTTCACAGCATCCCAAACCTGCTCTGAGCCAGCACAAGGACTCACCTTGCGGATATCCTCCAGGAAGGCCTTCTTGTTCCCACTGAATTGAGTCATTTTGGGCCCATCCAGCAGCTTACTGGCCTGCACTCTCTCATCCTTGAGGGAAGACAGGCACCGTGCAAACACAGCTTCCCCTTGGGGTATGGCAGGAAAGAGGAGATCATTAGAAAGCTGGGCATCACTGTTCACGTCTTGAGACACTCAAGCATCACAGAGTGTCACTGAATGATGAGCCATGTACACAAGCGAAATAACAGGTGCACAAATTAATTATTCCAACAGCATTCCTGAGGGACAACACTGCCACTCAGTACAACCATTGTATAAGTATTGACTGACACAGCTTTCAAATGATAAAGAAAAAAGCCACAAGTCATCCACATGAAAATTTATCCTCAGGAACATTTACCAGCTCTCAGTTTTGCGAATTTATTTTAAAATCTTTTCCTATCTATCAGAGACAGACAGTGTTGCACTGCAATCTATGGAACAGCAAGGCTGAAGACTTCACCAAGTATTGTATCATGCTTTGAAGATAAAAAGCTGTTGCTTAAATGCCAACTCACATTAACTGGATGTCCTTTGAAATACACACATGCAAAATAAGGGCAATTAAAATCAAGAATAAATCAGCAGGTTAACTTGTAAGATGAAATAAGATTCACAAATCTGGTAGGCCCCTAGCATTAGTATTCAGAAGTCCATAAGAAAGTTTTTTAACATCACTAAGCAGGTTACTAAACATCATCTGTCAGGCTGGCTCAGTGAGTTCCTAATCATGCTGGTTTAAACTGTACTTATTTGCAATTGAAGACAGTACTGTAAAACGACGGAGAAAAAAGTTTCTTTTTCAGGGTCTGATAGAAGGAAAACAAGCAAGTCTTCATACTGTCATTTTGTTCCACCCTTTAAGTGAGTTGTGATATACCAAAAAAAAAAAAAAAAACACAAAACCCCACATCCCAAAATCAAATCAACAACAATAAAAAAAAAAGAGTAAGTAATGTTTTCACAAGACTCTGGATCTTCCCTACAGCAGGAGGACACATCATACCTAAATCAGAACAGGCTAATTTCCGTTTCTGCAAAAACTTCCTTCTGCAGTGGGGAGGAGCAGCGTAGTAGGAAAACCAGGAAAAAGCAGGAGTAGCATGACTCTGCTTTTACAAGCAGAAGTTTGCAAGTCATGCTTATGCAGTAAAACCACACACAGCAACTGCCCTGAGAACGGCCACGTTTGCACAAGGACTATGGCACACACTTCCCTATCAGCTCAGCATTACCTGACAATGCTCCCTGGCACTGCAGAGCACTATCAGGGAGTGTCTCCTCCACCCTTAATCTTTGCAAGAACCCCAAACAGGAGAATACTAACAGTACAAGCGAGAAACACTGTTTCAAGCCTAGAACTGAAAGACTACAGCTGTGGTAGAACATTAAAACCATTTAGAGAACTTGTTTTGCTGTTGGAATGCAGCCATGTTTCTTTGACAGCTACACCGCAGTTACTTTCTTTTAGCTACTGAATATAATTTTTCTTATCTTCAGGACTTGACCAGCCAATGCAAAGGAAAAAGAGGTAGAGAAAGCATGGAAATGAAAGCAAATCTGAGAGCAAAAAACCTGTTGAGTCATCTAATTTACTCAACGGGAAGCCTGCTCTGGACCTGTGGTATTAAGGCACTCTAAATGTGTTACAGCTCCTCTGCATTACAACACTCTGAGCACAGCATTTAATGTTCCCCTGTCACCGAGTCCTCACAGCACTGCTGAGACACCACGGACACAGGTGTGACAACAGGACTGCCAGCATTTAAGGAACAAGGTAAAAACAAGCCCAGCAAAAAAACCCAGGAACAGCTGTCAGGGCAGAAAGACTGGAACAGCTACACCTACAAGAGCCTCTTCTGCAAGCCAAGCCCTGCTGTGGGCTCACTTCTGTCTATTCCCATGCTCCTTACTGTGATGTGGTACATGGAGGAAGGAAAGATCAAAGAACCAGTTACCTATGAGTGTGACCGGGACTCCGTACTCCAGGGCAGAAATGGCTGTCCACTTCCCTGTGCCTTTTTGTCCTGCACTGTCCCTGATCTTTGGGAGGAGGTATTTACCATCACTGTCTTTGAATTTGAGAATATTGGCTGTGATTTCAATCAGGAAAGAGTCCAACTCTGTCTTATTCCATTCCTGAAATACCTGAAAAAGGAGAAAAAGTATATACATATACATACACACCCCAATTTCCTATGTCTCTACGATATCTTTTAATTGATTAATGTATATATTGTGCCTCCTTGATTACAATGCTCAGTGTTTCACTAGCTCTTTTCAGGCAAGGTAATTCACATCTCTACACATGAAGGTGCTTCCTGGGGAGAAATCAACGATAGCATGGGAAGAGTTTTAGACAACTTCTATAAGCATTCAGCTGTCCGTGCTCGCTGCTCCTCCCTCATGTGAAGCTCAGGAATGTTGTGCCCTGCCTTTGCAGGAGGCATGTCAGAAAAATTCACCTCATGTACATGCAGCCGCTTTACACAAGCCCAGCACCTCACCAGTAGCAGACAGACACCATGGCACAAAAAAAGGAAAGACATTAAAAACTGCAAATCACCTTTGCCATCTCATCGTGCTCCATGCCCACCACATCCTTCATCAGGTGATAGGCCTCACAGATCAGCTGCATGTCTCCATACTCAATCCCATTGTGTACCATCTTCACAAAATGCCCAGCTCCTTCCTCTCCCACCTGTCAGGAAACATCCAAAAATCCCATCAGCAACAGCATCGCCACCACTTCCAGTGTTTAATACTTGCCTGTGGCTTCCTTCTGCCTAAAGGAGGGAATCAAAGACAATGCTAACTGAAACCAGCAGGTCACAGGTCCATTTAGCTCCTCCAGCACAGGAGCCAGCCACAAAACTTTGTCTTTCCATTGCATGGTGTGAGTTATCAGAGATGGCAGAGTGGAAATGAACACAGTCAGCCAGAAAATCAACCACTGATGGTGCTGTGTTTATTATGGACAAACATCCATGAGTTTCAGCAACGAAACTGCCTAAGCATGGCTCTAACCCCAAAGTATCTAAGCAGGGATCTAACCTCAAGTCAGGGTCAGTATCAAACGACTATTTACCCAGTCACAACAAGGTTCCCCAGATCCCACTTTAGCAGCAATGCTTTGAAATATGGTCTTGATGTGGGGCCTGTGGGGAGAAAGAATACACCTTAGCAGACAGGCAGGGGATACAAACACCACAAGAGAAAATAAATAACATCTATCGGTATGGTGCCTCCTTCTGTAACCTGCCAAAAAGCAGCCTGGGGTGAGGGCAGCTGGCAGGCTGATAACCCATCCACACAGCAATGTCAATTAAATATGTTTTTCCCAACTAGACACTGTTTGCAAGACGTTGGGACAATCAAGTCATGCATCCAACACTGTATGGACAAGCGTAATGCACTTAAAGGAGGCCAAATATCCTCTCCATTTGAACACAGAAGTTGTCCTTACTCAGCTGTTCAGGGCAAAAGATGATCAGGCAACAACTTACTGTTGTTGATGGCTTTTTGCCACCAAATTTGAACAGCCTGATACAGGTTATGAAATACTAATGCAAATGGACAGGGACTCAAGAGATACTAAAGCTCAGGTAAAGCCTGGGCACACCCTTCCTTTCCACATTTACACAGAGAGTGGGCAACCAGGGATAAAGTCTACTATGAGCATTGATGTGCAGTCCTTTACAGAGACATGAGTACAAAACAGCACAGCAGCATGCAGAAACTTGCAAGTAAACTGATGCATTCAGTAGTAGTACAAACATGTACTGAAGCTTCTTTTATAATGTGTCACTACAGGGCCGTTTGCTGCTGCCTGATTCATGGTCAGCAGCTTCCCAAGTGTGTACAGCCTCAAAAGAAAAAAATAAGAAATAGTACTTGTTTAAAATTTAAGCAAAATTCCCTTCTCCCCAGGCACACATTTTTCCTTCAGATGTCTGTAGGGCAACTACAGACTACTTTTGCCTGTGGATTCCTGGAAGAAAAGCCTGCCTTTGTTCCCCCTTATATGAAGGCTCAGCATTGCCCCATGACCCCAGCCAGGCTGAGAAATGTGGAGCCTTGAGGAAGTGAGATGGCGACATATCTTGTTCTCTCCACACCCACACCCTCCTCTTTTCCTCCCTCGGCTCACAATGTGAATTGTTGCAAACCATTCTGAACAAAAAAATATAGTAGCTTGTGCTTACCAGGCTTCCTTGGCTCCTCCTGGCATGAGTGAAGGTCCATATCTGGCACCCTCCTCCCCACCACTAACACCACTTCCCACAAATAAGATGCCCTTTGCCTGTAGTTCCTTACAACGCCTCTGGAACAAAGAGGAGAGCAGCACTATTTAATTTCGTTTAATGCCAGAGCCTTACAAGAAAGGTTAGCAATTCAGACTTAAAATTAGGTTTTCAATTTGGCTTTTGACATGCTAGAAGCCAGCCTTAGAGAAAGCTTGTACATACACCAAAGTGAGCATTAGGAAACTTCCTGTTGCTTTGACACGGATCCTTGCAAAAGCAACATGGTGAGAAAACAAGTCCTTATAAGCACCAGACAGAAATGAGCGGCACTGAGGCCAGAAAAGGCTTGGAATTAAGTGTCAGGTGACACATGCTCTGTGCAAAGATGTGGGGGAGGCAGATTAGGCCCAAGGTGGACTTGCTAAGTTCATTGCAGAGTGAAGGTGCAAGCACAGAAAACTCTAAGGGCAAATAATTGCCTCTGAGTGGGAGAGAGGCACAGGCCGAGATCCCTAAGGACAGCTGCAAGCTCCCCAAGGACTGACCCTCACTGAGTTTTTCACTCTGGCACGGCCAATTCACTTATCCAAGATCAGGATGTCAAAGCAGAAAGATAAATATGAGCACCTCTTCTAAGATTTAGAAGTACCAATCTGAATGCAATATTTTCATGTGAGCATCCCAGATAAACTAATGTAGCTTCTGTAACTTCTCCAGTTACAGCCTGTTGACAGGTAGATAATTACTCTGCTGCTTCCATTACCAAGAGAGCCAAAACAGCAGTTCTGTCTTACTGGATTGTCCTGTGATCATGAAGGGCTAAGAAAAACCAACAAATCTATAAATATCCTTAGACTTATAAATCTCCCTGAAAACTCCCTAAGATTGTAAAAGGAAATTTTCTAAAGGCCTTCACTCTTTCAAACATCTCAAAAAAATATTCTCTGATGATTTGGGCAACTTCTATAAAAACATTCTTACAGGGCAGTCCTTAATTGCTTAATAGGCTGCATGATCTAATTTTGCAGAAATAATTCAGTTTGGCTTTTCCTGAGCACAGGGGTGATGGCATCTTATCGACTGACTGTTCTGTTGGTCAGAAGTGGAAGAGTCGTGTGTATTTTATTCATTCACTTTAGGTAGGAAACAGGCTTACCGTGGTATCTCTATACTCAGAATTCCCACCATCAATTATGATGTCTCCAGTCTCCAACAATGGCACCTGTCAAAAATAAATCAGCATTTCGGTTTTCTCCATACATTCAAAACCTCACTAATGATGAATAATTGAGAACTTCCAGAGGAAACTCCTCCAAAAGACAGCAAGAAGTCACAGGTAGAACAAATGTCTGCCTCACCAATTTATTGATGAAGTCATCCACTGCACTTCCAGCCTTCACCAGCAAGATAATGCGACGGGGCTTCTTCAACTTGGAGACCATCTCCTCCAGGCTGTGAGCACCGATCACTTTGGTTCCCTTGGCCTCGTTAGCCAGGAAATCATCCACTTTGGAAACCGTCCTGTTAAAAGCACAAACCTGGGGGAGCAAGAAAACATGTTAATAAAAGCTGCCGATGGAACAGTTACTTTAGCTCAGACTGCAAATTACACAAGCAAGCTTCAACATCGTGTGCTCTCCCACTTCCACCTTCGTGACAGGCACAGGGCAGGGATGAACCTGAGCATGTCTTTGCAAGTGCCTTGGGAACCTGTGGTTAACGGCAAGGCCAAGGCAAACTTCAGGGAAAAGTCATGCATAATTAACATATCAGGTGCCAGCTGAGTACAGGTATGCACCACTGTTCTCCGGAAACAGGACAAAGGTCAGCACAAGGTATAACTAAAAGAAGGAAATAACACCCGTTAGATCATCACAAGAGCGGGGGAAAAGCACCCACAAAATGCTCAGCTCTAATCCCGAGTGCTACCGAGTCAGCCTTCCTAAACAATATTTTTCCTCACTTACCACGAAGCCGTGGTCATTCATGTTCAAAACCAGGTTCTGACCCATCACGGCCAGTCCAATCAAAGCAATGTCAGCTCTGGAATGCAAAAGAACAAAAATGCCAGCTAAATCACTAGCAGTAGCATCCATACCTCTGTCAGACTGTTCTGACCACACCAGCTGCCAGGGCAGCCCATCCCTTCCTAACAAACATGGAGTTTTGAGTTTATTCTGTCAGCTATTACTGCAACAGATCACGAATCATGGAATATCCCGAGCTGGAAGGGACCCACAGGATCATCCAGTCCAACCCCTGGCCCTGCACAGATCCCCCCAACAACCCCACCCTGGGCATCCCTGGCAGCGCTATCCAAACGCTCCTGGAGCTCTGGCAGCCTCGGGGCCGTGCCCATTCCCTGGGGAGCCTGGGCAGTGCCCAGCACCCTCTGGGGGAAGAGCCTTTCCCTGATCTCCAGCCTGACCCTCCCTGGCACAGCTCCAGCCGTTCCCTGGGTCCTGTCCGTGGTCACAGAGAGCAGAGACCGGAGCTGCCCCTCGGGACAAAGGTGCAGATCCTTGTGGCTCCCAGAGTGCAGAACACGCACAGTATGTCTCGAGTCACCATGATTTCTTCCCAGCCACCAAGGAACAGTTGGATGAGCAGGAAAAACAATTCAAAACATTGCACTACAGGCAGGGAGTGAAGTGAGTTGCTCCAATACCCCACTGATGGGTCCAGCTCTATCACAGCTCCATACTGAACAGGCGCTGCACTAGAACATCGCGTCTGAATGTTACATCACGTTTTGCTTCCGCAATGCCAAATGGTTTGGCATGGGCACGGAAAACGAGGGAAACGGGGCACCCTACCGGAGGCCAATGCAGCTCACAAGGAGCGCACGTAGGGGAACCCAACCTCCTCTGACCCTCGGCTCACAACAACTTTCCTGCTCCACAGCCACGACTCCAGCACCAACTGACCCCGGATCCTGCCACAGCCGCCCCTTTCCTCTCCCTCCGGACCTACAGGAGAGCGGGGCCCACGGCAGCACCGCTCCCCCGGGCCCGAGGCTGTGCGGAGTCACGGGGCAGAGCCCCCGCAGCAAACAGCGCATCAGGGCCTCCCAGCGCCGCGAGACGGCTGCAGCGCTGCCCCACCCCAGCGCGGCCATGCTGAGGCCCCCGTTCCCGCCCCGCTCGCGGTCCCGCCCCGCTCTCACTCGGCCATGGCAGCGGCGCTCGGGGCTGTCGGATCCCGCGGGGCTCTCGGGGCTCTCCGGGCTCGGCCTGCGGCTCGCGCCGGTTCCCCGCATCGGCCGCGGGCGGGGCCGAGCGCGCCCATTGGCTCTTCTCAAGAACCACGCCCCCCGGCCGTGGCCCGATGTCCCGGAGGCCACGCCCCGCTAAAGGGGCAGTGCGAGGTGGGGCCGCGCTGTGCCCGCGCTGTGCCCGCCGGGCGCTGACGCTCCCCCGCCGCCTGCGAGGCCCGAGAAGCCCCGAGAGCCGCGCCCGCCCGCGGAGGAGCCGCGCAGCTGCCCCGTGCCGCCGGCCGTGCCTCTGTTCCCAGCGATACGCACCCCTGGGATCGCTGGGAACTGCGCAGTTTGTCTTTTCTCTCTAACTATTATTAATTGGCTTCGATTCTGCCGCTGAACATCGTCCCAGGCGGCACCCAGCCCCTCAGGCATCACCGCTACCCGTTTGTCTTTACATGCCCTAACTTCAGGCAAAACTTGAAAAACCTGTCCTTCCGTGAGCAGTGGGGTGACAGCAATTTCAGGACTAAGCCACTTCCGTTCCTTTGCTGTACGACAGCCGATGTATCGTCAACACAGATCTACCTCTTGAGACCGTAGTTTCTATTAAAATCTATATAAATTATTTTCCAAACAAGATGACCAGCAGCAATCTGGCCCATCACGTTGGGCACTGAGTGAAGGAATCAGAAAGCAGTGAAAAAGAGTGGCTTCCATGAGGTATTAATTAACCTGTCATAAGAGCCACCAGAAAAAGTTCACAGGTTACTCAAGTACATAATCGGAAAAAAACAGGGCATCAGCCCCAGCAGCAAAGACAACAGCTTTTCAGATAAAGAAGAGAGGTGGCCAGCAGCCTGATAAAGGTATTTTGTCACCATGCAGCTGGTTTAAAGTTCCAAGAGGTTTTTGACCCATTTTGGTGGGACTTAAATGCTTTGGGAATGCCCTGTCCGTGGCTTTTAAAAGCTGCAGAGAACTTTGCACCTTCAGACCAAGACAGGAATGATTCACAGGGATCCCATGACACACCTTGGATCCCAGAGTTCTGACTTTGCTGTTGTGTTTTGATGGTTTGATTTCACCCATTTCCTCTCATCTCCAGCTGTCACCCTCAGATAAGCGAGTTCGGTAGTGGCAGCACTGTGACAAGCCTCATTTATTTTTCAAGCAAAATAATCATTTGAAAGCATCCAAAAAGTATTTAGAAATGCTGTGTAACATACCAGAGGGAAAAGGATGAGGGAGGATAAGCAGGGCCTCCCTTCCCCTTCTTTCTCAAGAACAGTCAAGATAAATTTCTTTTCATGAAAGCATCAGCTTGTTCAAGACAGGTTTTAAAAACAAGTAATTGACACAAGATACAAGTAATTAAATCATAATGAAAGGAGCACACATTCTATCTGCTAATGCACTGGTTGTACCTTTATTGTTTTCACCTCGTTCACTAACAATTCAGTGGTGCAAGGTTACCATACACGGTTAGATATCTGCATTGCACACCTAAGGCTATACAGCAAATGGATCAGAATTAGTACAAATACATGAACTATATTTACATTTTGTATACTCAAGCTCCAAATATCGGATATATTTACAAAATAAAATAAGAAAATGAAAACCTGAAATTAATGTACAGTGTTGCTGATACACTCCTTCGCCGGGATGAAATCAGTTTGCAAAGAGATTTGTTCAAGAAGGCCACTTATACAGCATATACCTTGTATACCTTGTGTACAGAGAGATTAACAGGGACATGGGGACTGCAATTCCAAGGGATGTATTTCAGTGAACAGCATGTCTAATGTCCAAATTCAGGAGCCATAACCAACTGCACGTGAAGTATGAACAAGCAGAGAGTGGAAAATTAAGACCTGATCCTGGGAAGTGCTGATCATTCAAGACTCCCTCTGCTTCCAGTCCCTGGTTTCCAGGCAAGCAAGAGGTAATTCAGCACTGCCCAGGGGCAGCCCATTCACTTGGCAACATTAAGAATTGAAGACTTAGGAGCTCCACACCAGTTTTCTGAATACACAGCTGATCCCAGCAATTTAAATCCTGTTCCCAATAACATTGGACACAACCATCTGGTTAGTGTTGGACTAGTTTTGATTTCAAACTCACAGAACACATAAATGGCCTTCTGAACAAAAAAGTCAGTCCTGTTCTTGAATAGCTGATGTTTTTAAACAAGGAAGCACAAAGTTAATACATCCTGCTACAGACACTACAGCCAGACCACAGACTGGGGTTAGTAACTACAATGGAGAGATGCAATGCACACGTCAGACCCATTTGTAGGGACATTCAGCAAACCCTTCCCAAGCAGCAGCAGGATCCTTCCTCCTCCCAGCAGCAGGTCAACAGCTGCATCTTCAGCAAAAACACCCACCACAGCACAAACGACCACAAACTCAGGTGCGCAGGAGTACCAGGCAGATGCACGTGCACAGGCAGTTCTTAGTCGGCTGCTTAGTACCAGTGGGTGTTAGACCAAAGCTAATCCTCTTTCTTATCTAATGTGCAATTAATTACTGATGTATAAATATACAATACATTACATAAAATTAAATCCCTGTAAATTAGATAATGAGCAGCAAAAAGTAAAGTCTTTGCTTTGAAATACCTTGCTAATCAGTAATAAGGACTATTAGACATTGACCAAAAAAACCTTTTCTTGGCAGTCTAGAAATTACACTCTCTGGAAATAGTACTCCCTTCTCTTCTGTATTCCCAGAATACAGGAATCTTCTTTAAAAAGGTACTTAAAGTGCATTTCTAAAATACAGTGTAGGAGGTTTATCTTAATTTTAAAATACCCAGGAAGATCCAACATGATCTTCAATGGACAAAAAGGATAGTTTTCTCCTTCCTTTTGGCGAGGAACATAAAAGCCCAAATGCAGCACAGGTTGACACTTATTCTCCTCAAGGAATGCCCACCAAGCTCCCTCCTAGTGTGTGTCCTCATGGGCTGGCAGGCCCACAGCACAGTGCCTCGTCTCCAGAGGCTGAGTCCCAAGAGCTGTCTGACTCTGGGACTCCACACACACGCAGCAGGTAACCAAGAGTCGGCTTCGGAGTGTCAGAAAAAGGCAACTTAGCATATTTTTCCTTCCTCATTCTATTTCCAAAAAGAAATTCCTAACATGTTGGGCTAAGCTTTGAAGTGAATGGAAATTCACTTTTTTTTGTTTGTTTATTTGTTTGGTTTGTTATCTCTTTAAAGAAAACTTGGATTGGTTTCAGTCCAGTTTTAAGTAGGGAAATCCAAATGTCTCAAAGCAGGATTCGGTAATTGCAGAAAAACCTTGTCTGCCTTTATGTCAGACCTGAAAACAGTAATGCCCATTTGAACTCCACACAACAAGGACCTAGTTTGTCACAGATTATGCAGCTTTAAGAGATGCTGATGCTTAAAAGCAGAGTTTTGTTCTTCTGATGATCTGTTATCCACTCAGACCTCAAGTCACCAGAAGCTGCTTGGAGTTTTTAGAAAGAAGAGTAACATTTGTGCAACACAACTGTAACACTTCAAGCTCTGTATAAAATAAGCATCTGTCTCTTCCTGCTTTTAAAGGAAGATCACTTAAGCATGATTCTGTGCAATGCCTATATCCACTTGGTTCATTCTCTGGCTTATCCAAAGCAAAGACTTAGAAAACTAGTTTTCTTCTAGTTAAAAAAAGGAAAGAGATAAAAGTTAAAATGCTCTCAGTGTGTCACAACCTACCACCACCTCAATCACTCTGCCTCCTCATACAAGTTCCACTGTCATTATAAACAGTGGTGATGGCAGCAATAACTTAATGCTTAGAATTAACCTAATTCTTGAGATCAGCTTAGCTGCAGTGTGAGGAGCCCTCCTGCAGGACAAGCAGTTTTATCCACACACTGGAAGTGCTTTATCATCATTGCATAACAAAGGAGTATCATCACTGTTTTAAGAGTCACACACAGTTAAACAAGACAGAAACGGAAGGGGAAAANATAAGGAACAAAGACACTTTCCAGCTACGCTAGGAAAGAAAAAAGAGAAAGGAAGGGAAAAAAAAAAAAAAAAAAAAAAACCAAAAAAACCAAAACCCATCCCTATCATGTTCCTGGGTCCCCAGGATGCTCCCTCACTCTGGCTTCCAGTTCTGAAACAAATCTGAGGACCACAGAGACAGCATGAGCGTATGATTTAGCTTGAGAACCACCTTGAGATATGTAAAGATATGTCCTAGCAAGTGTCAGACTCCATCTCCCTGCTCCTTTGCCTTCCATGCTGTTAGGGGGTCTCATTATGCATTGCACTTTACTGAACAATGAAAACTCCACAAAGCAAAAATCTTTCTCAACAGATTCCAGTCCCACGTACACTTGGCCACAGAACTCCCAGAGCATGGCATGACCAGCTGATGCCTGACCTGAATCCAAATGACCTTCTTGAGCTGGACTGTGCCTAATGTGCCTGCTGCAAGAGTGGAGCAAACCCTTTTACCTCTCCCCTGAGAGGCTGGACCCTCCAGATGAAATCCCTTTATATTCCCCAGCATCACAGCCAACCCTATCAGTGCCCAAGGCACAGCAAGAAAGGATAACACAGCAGGAACACAGTAAAGGACACACACACATCCCCAACCTCCCTGAACACCTGACTGAGAGAGAGGAGTTCACTTCCCCAAAAGGAAATTCATTCTGCTTTTCTTTCTTGAGGCAAGGACCAAAGCTTTGGCCACAAGGAGAACCTACACTGTAGGTCAAGAACTGACACCACCCAGCTGATGTCCAAGAAGCCAATTATGACATTCCACTGACCAGGACCAAAATCCACTTGCTCTATTCCCCAGGAAGGATTAACTCTGAACACAGTGGGGTTTAGCTGATGAAAATTGTAGCAGGGATATTAGGAGACACTCAGCAGTTATTTCAAAAGGAATTGAAAGTGTCCTGCAGCTCCCTGGAGAACACTGCAAGTGCTGGGTCTAGGAGGTGTTCCATAGACCCCGGATACTCCCATGGACAGGTGGGGTGACATGGGAGCATTAGAGGAAAGGGATGCACAAAAGGCCCTTTGGAACGATGCTGCAGAGCTGCCAGACTGACACACAACCATGGGAGCCCTAAACCTCTTGCCAGAGAGGTGAGAACTGTTCCTGCAGAACCTGGAAGTCAGGAATAAAAGCAGGAAGAGGACATCTTCCCTCCATGGCGATCCAGGGACCAACTGCACTGTCATTTCCATTTAACACTCTCCATCTGTCAAATACAAGGCTTGAGCATCTGAAATTTTGGGGATTTTATCTAATATTTCAGTCTGTGGTCTATTTCCCCTCATATCAGCACAGTGTGCTCAGCTCAGTTCAGAGGCTGAGGAATGAGTGTTGATGGAAACTCTTCTGGGAAAGAGTTAAAGCCAAGCACTGTTCACCTGCACCCCCCACAGCAAGAGTTTAAAGGCAGATTGTTCTAGCCAGCCCCTCCTGGTTCGTTCCCTATCTTGTTCCAGCTCACGCCTTTGCCTGCTGGACCCTGGAAACTCAGAAACTTGCACGAAGTCCAAAATCCAGTCTGCCCAGATAGATTTGTCCAATATCAGCTTTCAACAGAGTTTAACTTAGAGGCTGGATCCAGAAAGCCTGAGGAGCTATTGCAGTTCCTGGCTGGGTAATGTCTCCATTAAAGAATTTATCTTTCCCTGGCATTGGACCTTAGCCCTGAGGGAACCAATGACCATTGCAAAGTCACAAATTGAATGAAAACCCTGTAGCAGCCTAGACAGACAACAGACAGTAGGACAGACACCAAAAGGTCAGATGAAATGGGAAAACAACTGTTACAAGAAAAAAAATATTTTTTTTTCCTTTTTAGAGTCGTGCATAATCACTAGATTTTTTTGATTTTTTTTTTTCTTTCTCTTTTTGTTTGGCCACATGCTACTAGTACAATTCTGGTACAGGTGAAAAGAAACAAGGTAGGGTTAGAATACCTAGAAAATGTGCTGAAGGAGTGGGGAAGGTGGGGGATGTTAAGCCACAGGATTACATACAAGAGAAACTGTTAAGAATCACAAAGAGAAAATGAGAGGTAACACTATCTATCGGGAGGTGAGCTGGGAGAACAGATGAGAACATTACATGGACTCAGTACTTCATCTGGCCCGTGCGTCTTCGAGCCAGTTTTGACCTGTACAAAAAAAAAAGTGAAAAAGTAGTCGGTGAATTCTGAAAGCTTATTTTTCCTCCCTCTCCACAGTTTCTCCACCTTTTTTTTTTCTTTTTTAGTCCTTTGGTACAGTCCTAGTTTACTCCATATGTTAAGAAAGTAAAATGCATGCAGGAGCTGTCTGTGATAATGGAAGGGCTGCCAGAGAAGTTATAAAAGGGGAATGTAATTTCTGCTTTAGCTCATAATCAAGAACCTAAAAAGAGAGTCCAGCACAGAGGAAGTAAGAAACTTCATAAATTTGTAAAATGGAAATACAAGGAAAGCATCTTGTGGCCTCCAAATGTAGAATCCCACACATGTTCAAACTGGACATGGCTGCTCAGAACATCGCAAGCCAAAATAACAGCTCCTGGAATACAAGGCTGGTTTGTTTTCTGATTGTTTGGGGGGATTTTTTGCCTGCCCTCCTCCCTCCTCCAATTCCCACAACTTGTCAAATTCCTCAGAACAAGACTAAAATCTGTAACCAACATCTGCCTCCTGGTTTGACTATCTCCCTTCGCAGCCCTGAGTGTGCAGGAGCTGCCCCTTACCGAATTGTGCCAGCAAGGAGAGGATTGAAGGCATACAACCAGTCATTCATGTCCTTGTCGTTGATGGCCTGGAGCAGGACTCCACGGTGCTTTGTGCATACACCAAACGTGTTGGGCGTCTGGAACATAAAGGACAATTTAAAATACAAAGTCTACAGGCACAGAAGCTGATGCACATTTCTTCTCTGAGAGACTCTGCTCTGTCACATCCCTAAAACCCACAAGACCTAAGGTCTTTCATTTATATTTCATGGGTGATTTCCAGGATATTATTAGTCAATATCTTCTACAAAATATAGTTTTAAGTCCTGAGTGTGGGCTTTAAGAGCTGCTGAGATGGACCAGTAAAGTTAATTTGATTCCTTGCAGGATGTTTGTGTGTGTTGTTTCATGGGGTTTTGTTTTTAAAACAAACAAAACACACAAGCCCAAAAAAACATACATAGGAAGCAGCAAAAACCCCACACGCAGGGTGATGTTACCAACATACGCTCCTAAAAGCCAATCTGATGTGTGACAGCAGTCAGGGTCGCTCTCTGGTACAACTGTGTCCAAAACCATAAGAAACCCTGAACAAACTGGGAACTTTGTGGGCAGGATCCTCAATGTGTCCAAGACTCAGATCCATTTTCCTCGGACCAGAAATGACACACCTGATGGTATGGATGCACTGCTACTTGGAATGTTCTTGCTTTATGGATAAATAAACAACAGCTCTCGGACTGACCTTTACCATTGCCTGTTGATCCTCACTGTATTCCACCTGAGCTGTGGATAAGTTTATGACTCCTCTTTCTACAGGATCTTTGTCACTGTTGTAAATAAAAACATAGGGACGGCGAACCACCACAAAGTGCTTGGCCCAGGAGCTGGACAGTGGCTCCTTGAAGTGGAGGTATCCTTTCTTTGACACCACAGAGCTGGAAAAAACAAACCCACATTAAAACAGAAATCGATTTTCCCCTGAGTATCCCAATTAACTGCAAAACACTGTATAAGACACTTGGTCCTTACTATGTTTTGTCTGCAACAGTATTCTGAAAAAGTTCTTCTAAAACAAGCTGAATTGTGTTTTCAACAACTATGAGAAAGTCTGACAGAAAAAAGATCCCCAGAGATCTCTGATTCAGTGAACTTCAGCCACGGTTTGATGATAACAAACATCATATTTGAGTCACTGGAAATCCTGTTCATTAAGTAGATGCAGGGAGCAAATGCTGCAAAGATCAAATATCAACACAACCTTCCCCAGTCCATCATAGAGGACTCTGCAGTTCTGCTATCCCCTGTTAATCTTCTCTCCTCAAATGGGGCACAGAACCTACAAATCTCGGGAAGGCCTTGGGACGGTTCTCGGGAAGCCACGATCACACAAGAATAAAAAACTTACCCTGGTCTGATTTCCTCAATATCAGGAACGAGGTTTAGGAACTCGTTCTTTCCAGCTCTGGCAAGATAGGAAGTTTCTATTGCAGGAATTATCTGGAACTGTTCCACCTCATGACAGGGACTGGAGGCACGAGAATTTGCTTCTGGTGTCCTTTAAAAAAAGTAGAGAAAAAAAAGTAAATCGCAACAAAGCAAGTGAATGTGACAATGGAATTTAAACTGCATCTACAGGCCAGCTTGAAGTTCCATCCTCCAGCCCAGATTTATTGTATGACATTGGGATCCTTCTGTACAATATTAAATAGCATTTCCCCTTGATATCTGTGGAACAAAACTTACAGTAACTGCTAGTAAGTTGTTTCCCTGCTACTTTTACCTCGTTTCTCCTGCTAAACATAATCACAACACAGACATACTTCCTACTACCGTTTGATGTAAAATGTACTGCTTCCTCACCACTCCTCCCCTCAGGGATGTCGAACTGAGAAGGTACAAATTACGTCTTTCACTATATACTTATTCAAAATTTCATCAAAAATAACTTGTATAGATACAGCTGACAAAGACATACAGAGATTAATGGCCAAACTGGTTTATTCTGGGTCGTTATTAGTAGACCTTTTCAAGAGACCTCTAAAAAACTTGTGGACTCTGCACACTGTAGATGCACTGGTCACTGGAATGACAAGCATCTGACTGTTCCCTCAACAGAAAGGGAAAAAAAACCACTTCAAAAGAACAAAATGGGGAGAAAGAATTGTGCAGAGTGACTGGAGAAGTAAGGCAAGGGGGCTGTACAGAGAAATATTTGAAATTAGGGAAAAGGAAGAAAAGAGGAAAGAAGAAAAAAAAATCAGAAAACAGCAAAGAGATCAGTGAAGCACTAAAAAGTGATGTTTCCCTTTTTATACATTACACTTACTTCTGATCAACTGAATTGCACCTGGAATCCACCAGAGAAGGGCAGGTAGATGAAGGAGTGAGGGTTGCACTGCTGAAACTGGACACGGATGGGTCCCGCCCAATTGGAGAAATATCCGAGAGCTGCAAGCACAAGCACAGGGAAAGCATTACAGGGGATGGTCTGCAGCTGATGTTCACTCCTGGCTGAACACGGCTTTCAGCAGGGAAGGCGCAGATAACAGAAAGGCACTTCCATCAGCCATTCCCCTACTCAGTAGGCAAATTTTTGCACAAACCACCACAAACCCATCTAGGGGTAGAAATACAGCAGCACTTATGCAGACACAGCTTGTTATTATCAACGTCTTACACTTCTGATTATTCACACTCTGACTTCCTCAATGGATACAACATCATCCAGTCTGAAACTTGGTATTCCCTCTGCCTACAGGCAGAATTTTTAAGAGTCAATTTACCCTTTCACATAGGGAAAGTGTATGTAGGGAAAGGCAGTAAGAGTCTGCTAATGAACTGGAAACTGTACTACAGCCCAAGTCCACACCATTTCCAATTCCTGCCATAGCCTTTGGAACCTGATGCTGAATAGCCAAATGCTTCCAATGGACTGAAAATAAAAGATAATAAAATTAATATAAAGTGGTTTATCTTTTCATAGTATCAGCAGATTCCATGACCCACAAACATACTGCTATTGTACTGCAAATAGAGTGTGTTGTGTTACATGAAATATTTACCTTACAATCGCTGATGCTGTTGTACACCTGGTTGAATTCCCGATTGAAGGTATGAGTAAGAAGCTGCAGACACTAAAGAGGCGGGTGAGGGGAAATGAAAGAGACACAGAGTAGAATTTTATATTTAGATTTTCAGAGAAATTTGAACAGAAGTGATTTGCCAAGACACGCTTGGCAGCTCATGAAAGAAAAAACAAATTCTAAACTGCTGTGAAAAATCACCAAAGAAGAGGGGAATAATTGCTTCACTTGATAAAATTAGCAAGTTTTTATAGAACCACTAACACAGGGGAATGAGATACAGCCACAGCCCAAACCTACCCAGCAGCACTGGCTGGTGAGAGTGGCTTATTTCACTAACCAAGATGTTAAAATGAAACTCTCACAATACTGGATTTCCACCAAGCTATCTGAGAAGCTCGTCATTGACCTATAATCCCCTCTGGCACTCCAGCTCTCAGCAGGATGGTTGCTCCATGCCATACCTTGGTGGCCAGCTCCTTCTCCCGATCCACCAGGCTCTCGATGTCCGTGGAGTCGTAGCCGCTGCTCTCGCTGGGTGTCACCGCGCTCTCGAAGGTTGTGGTCGAAATCTGAGAGGAAATGCTGGTGGAGGTGCTGAGGGTTCCACTGCTCAGACTGGGAGACAACGAGTCACTCAGGGACTTGGGGATGCTGTCACCAAGCTTCTCACGAAGCAGAAGGAAATGTCGGGTTTTTTCCACCTAGTAAGAAAAGGAATCAGTATCATCTGCTCCAGGAAGGTGCCTATTTTACAGACACTGAATTCTTAGGAATCCTTTACTATTCATACCAGTAATTTTCCCCAGGGAAGGGAGTTTACAATGGCACTGGAAATTGAATTTGCCTTCGTTGAATACACTTCGATTCTGAGCTGAAGACTCTACTCAGCAGCCAGCCACACACTCTGTATCTTCTCTGCTGGGAGAATTAATTTAAATCTTGACTTTGATCTCTTTACTCACGTCATGCAGCAGCTCCAGTTTCTCCAGTTCCCACTGATGCTCTAGAATGAGGCTGTCACCCCTGGGCCTCCAACCTGCCAGGTTCTCTTCTCCCCTCACATATGCCACAGAAGTATCCAGGACTTTCCTCCTCCTCCTCTGCATTCCTGAGCAGTAAAAAACAACATGAGCTGTGTTAAAACCATAACCAGAGGGGTGTCACTAAGAATCAATCAGCAATTTGCAAAGAACCAGCACTTCTGCTGTTTGGCTGGAAATACACAACACAAGGATTTCATTAACTGCAAATACGCAACGAAAGAGATTTGATTTCGTCCAGATTTCTTACTTCACTCAGATATTTTCTATTGACCAAGATAAAATGCAAACTCCTGTTCAGTCTAATTCAACACAAGAACTTCAGTTTCTACATCTTAGAAGAAAAATACACGGATACACCATGAACTACATTCCTTCCAAGTGGTGAAGCTTGCATCAGAAATCAGCAACATCTTCAAAAGACAAGAAAAAGCTCTACTGCTGCAAAACCCAGTCTCAACTGTTAGTTATGAGCCATGGATTATGCCCCTAAGTCTAAGACTCAGGTACATGTGCTCAGTGTCCTGAGTTACCCACGCCAGAAAACATCGAGTTTCCAGTGAATTCTTGTTCACCAATGGTAAACACAGACCTGAGTCTAAAGTAAAAGCCTGAGTAAGTATTTCATGGAATAGCAACATACCATTGCTCGCATGAAACAAAGGAACTGCTTCTGACCAGGAAAGAAATGTTTACTCCATTCTGCCTGAGAAATTTTCTGCAGTATTTCATATTTATCACTGGAACGCCCAGTCACTGCTTACCTGGACTTCCCGTGTCTGCCATTTTGCATAAGCTCAGTTCATAGATCCCAGTTACTCGATTGCTGTTCACAGGAAAGCAGAAGGAACAAAAACACACTATTTATTATCTTCAGAAATAAAGTGCTTCAGCTTTAACTCAGTGGTTCCCAAAGCAGAATTTTAAGTATAGATTTTAGTTAGAACTAGATCTCAATTCTACTCTTGGACAAAACAGCCAGGACAGACTGCAAGATCCCCCAAAATGCCATTTCCCCCATGTTCCCCCCACCCTGCATGGACTTGGAGAGCAGGTGCTGCAGTAAATTCCAGGTCAGGATCAAGGTCATCTATGTGCAAGCTTGAAAAAAGGATCCCTCTTCCCAACTGTCAGTCTGGAAAAGAGGTCAGTAAAGAGAGAAGCCATCAGATTTTCACTGAAATAAATCAAGAAAGAACGTTCAAAACCAGACCGGAGAACCTGAGTAGGCAGAGTTTCAAGGAAAAAAATAAAGAAAACTAAACTACATCCTCTAAGAGAAAACACAAACACTGACAAAAAACATCAACACCAAAATTCTAACTGAACTTACGAGTCTGGAGATTTGGAGTAGCCACTGCCAAAGAGGTTGCGCAGGGACCGTGGTGGGGAGATCTTGGCATCTCGGGAGTAAAACACCATACAAACGTCCTTTGTGATAACAGCAGGCTGGATGCAGTGGTCAAGCTAAGAGGAACACCAGCAATGAATGAATGAACGGCTGCAGCCAACTGTGCCAAATTACACTGCTGCCCTTAGCGGGACAGCTTTTGAAATCTGTTCTTGTTTGGGTCTTTGGTGAAGGGTTTTCATATGTGTATCTGTGAAAGAGAGCTTCAAATTTCTTGATGCAGCTGCTGAGTGAAATAATTTTACTACACGAAACAACAGTGTCTTGCACACAAAGCCAAGAGCTAAGCCACTGTTTGTAACACCAGTACTTACACAGCAATGTTCACCGATTTCAGTGGATTTTCAGATACAAGATAAAACAAGGCACAGAAAGATAAGATCACCAGTTTCTCTTGTGTTGCAAGGCAGTAATACCTTGACATCAAGATGTTAACTGTGAGTACATTTTTTCACCCTGTTCTCAGAAAATGAATAAATACTTTTACTGGCTTCAGGATTCAGATCACTTTTGAATCTATTTCTCTCGGGTACACTCCGTGTCCTGTCTCAAATAGTTTATAGCCAGAAGGAAGGCACTGGTGTCTCACCTCCAGGTAAGCAGAAAGGGTCATGTAGATCTTCTCTCCATATGGCGTCACTCGATTGAGGAGGAGGGAGTTGTGCAAGGAACTATCCCAAACTGCCTCAAACCGGTAGAAAGTTCTGGAAAAAAGTACAGTAAAAGCTCAATAGTAAGAGCTCCTCTGCAGCCCTCACATCACTCAGTGTAAAGCATCTCTTCCCCGACATCACTCTCCAGTGATGTGGATAACAAATACGTGAAACAAAAACCTTCTCTTTATTTCCAAGATCATTTACTTCTACCTCAGTGTGGTGTAAGAAACTGTCACCTGTTATGAAAAAGACTCATCTAAAAGAGAAAAGAGGGAATGCAGAAAACAAAAGCTGTCATAGCACTACAGGGAAGTCAGCACTAAACAACTGTTTCTAAACAGAGAAAATTAATTTCTATTGCTTCATGTGCAATTCAGCTCAGCTAGACCTTAAAAGTGCAGGGGAAGATTCTTTTTTATAAGCAACGCTCATTCTACACCATATTTTAGGACTAACATATAGCAACAGAAGAGATCCCTCTAAGTATTAGTCCTATAAAACCAGCAGCTTCTGACAGCTAATCAGGATGATTCTTAGGGAGGGTTAAGTCCTATATATTGTAAATATAAATATTTCTTTCTATGTCCTACTTGCTTCAAGTAACAATTTGGAGATCTAACAGAAACTTCTGGAAGATGTTTCTTCAGTTTGGTACAAGGAAAGAGAGGAGCTGAAAGCTCCCACAGGTCTACCCCAGCAATCCAGAAAGTTCAAGTGAGAGACAGCATCACACACAGCACAGCTAAATCACCACATCTAAAGGCATCATTACACTCTCCCCTCTCTACAGGGGCTTGGGGAAATAAGCTTTCTCCTTTCTCACAGGCAGCGACTGATTTCAGGAAGATCTCTTTGGAAAGAAGACCTATGCCCCTATTCAAGAACTCAGCACACCTTTCCACACTGGTAACAGAAACAGAAGGTATTAATTCTTCATCACCTCTATATAATTTCCCTCCCAAATCCTCTTGCTATTTTTTATCCCATTTTGAGTCCAAATGATGTGGTACTAAAAGCAAGAAAGAGCTTCATGTATATTATCTTTTTAAAATAAGTTATATCTCTAAAGAGTTTCTGTACTAATTCCCACCTCGGAAGAACAGAAGATGAAACTAAAGACAAAGGACAAACAGCAGGGTGGGGGTAGAAGAAATAACAAAATACAAAGCAAAACAAAAAGAAACATGAAAAAGCCTAAGAGCAGACATGTCAGAAACAAAGAGTTCGATCTCAAGTAGAGCTCCAAAGAATCCCCTTTTTCTGATACCAGTTACACAATTCCAAGCTAACACACAAAGGCACCATGACCTGCAGTCAAGTGAGAACACTGCTAGATACTGTTTGCATTTGAAGAACCATATTTAGGAAACTACTTCTAAATATGTTGTATCTATTAAAAATACAGAGAAACATAATGTAAAGGCCAAGTAATTGGTAGCTTTAAAAACACTGTGAAGCACTGTAATCCTCACTTGAGTTAGATTAGGCAAAGAGCACAGTTGTCTTCTAAGCCTTTACTTATCTTTGTTGAGTCCTTACGTCTTAAACTTTCATCACAACTTAGTTATGGCAGCAAGCAATTTTTTGCTTGCAATACTTCTAGCAAATTCCAGATCTACTCTCAGGGTGGAAGAGAAAGTAGTAAAACCTGTCTGTTCACAGATGGAAAAACCACTGTACGTAGCCCTGGCATCAGCTCTGCACATTCGCCAAACAAGATTTCTCCTGATGCAGAGAGAACACAGGTGTAAATGCTCCTCAGTGCAGATATACTACCACCTTCTTCAGTAAAATTATGTTTGGACAAATACCAAGACGAAGTCAAGCACAGCTTTGAGGCAGTTATTTTAGTGGATCTTTTCTAGCCAGGAACGTAAATATACACAGCTTTGCCTGTCCAAACCAAGTACTTAAAGTACTTAATAGAGGGAGACAAAAACCAGAAGTGACCAAACTCTTTTCAGCACAGCCAACAGCACACGGAGGAAAAGGGAGCATGGAACACACAAAGCATGGAATACAGGAGAGACAAGTTAAATGTGTAGTTAAAACTGATTCTTAAGTGGATCTTAGCATTAGTGAAAGGTGGTGAACTAGGAGCACTGAAGACTCTGTCTTCTCTTTTCCAGAGGCAGAGCACAGAAAGCAAAGTGCCCCAGACTGTGCAGCCACCGTGCCTGGCTGTGATCCCACTGAGAAGGTGAAACAGGAATCCAGCCTGAGCAGCTACTGCATGTCTGGCTCCTCTGCCAGCTGGTAAACCAAGGACTGGCAACCATATGATTAAATTTCAGATGCAAATCCAGCCCCAGAACAGAGGCTGAATAGCAGTCACACGGCAGCCACTGCTACTCTATCAGTGCAATTCAAGTAACCTCTTCATTCAGTCCTCGGCTTGGTAATTCAAACAAGCAGCATTACAGACTCAGAGACAGTGAGAAATTCCACGTTTAGTTCTTTGATACAGAACAAGGGAAGAAAATAGCAAGGACTACAGAAAGGGTCTGTACTTGATGGCACATTAAGAGAATCAGAAAGACTGCATGAAGGAAATTCTCCTACTCTCAAATGTGAAGGAAAGTTCACCTTCACAAGTCCCCCAGTGAACTGTACCTGAATAACCCTCTGACATAAAGAAAGAGGAAGACGAGGAGAAGAAGGAGGAGGATGAAGAGGAAGACTACTTCTGGAAGAGCTAAGAGGTGTGCTAACAGAATTCAGTAAAAACTAAGAGGGAAGTGGCAGCAATACAAATGGGACATAAAGCATTCTATTTTCAAGAATCTTTATGTACAAAGGAAGCAAACAGAAAATACCTAGGCATATCCTTATCAAGAAAGAGCCTGTAAAAACATAGAAAGAGCTTCAGTTAGTGCAGCCAAAAGCAGAACAGAAAAGCAACAGCTGAGAGGAACAGAACAAGTGGACTTAAAGTGAAAAACCCCACAGGAAGCAGCAAACAAGTCTGCAGACAATGAGCAAACGTAAGACATATCCCTTATCAGGGCCTCAATCCCATTCCATCACGCTGCCATGCACTCATCCCACAACTTAAACCTTGGCATTTTGGGACAAGATGGCCAACAGCTTCATCACACTCATCCTTCACTCCAGCTGCCCACCTTATAAGAAACTACAGAGATAGAGAGGAATTCATTGAAACAGAACAGAAAGCACAGAGCTTTCCAACTGCAAATCCAATAGTATCAGACAGGAAACCAGCAACAGTCTCCCTGTTTTCCAGTTACATTGATCCATTAATTCAAACACACTAAAATACCCACTTCGCAGTGGAAGATAACAACTGCCAACCCCTCTGTCCCTGCCTGCCTTTATAAACACCAGGTGGCAGAGAGGCATCCCATAAGCAGGGGCAGCATCCCAAATCCACCTTTTATGCCACAGGTGTTTCAAAGCCTGGGCCTCTAACAGAGAAGGAAGAATTCCAGTGCTTGGAAGGATCCCACCTCCAACATTCAGCAGGTGCAGCAGAGACGGGCTCAAACCTTCCTCCCCTCTGGAAAATGCTGCTCAGAGCCCCATTCCAGTGATATTCCTGCTTTGCACCAGCTGAACAGAGCCAGGGAGCAGTCAAGTGAGTGCTGTCAGAGCAGGGAGAAGCTGTGCCCAATGCCCCCCTCTGCCTCTCCCTCACTGCACTTGGTTGCAGACACTGAAGTGGAACCATGTGGAGTCTGAGCTTTATAGCAATGAGGGACACACAGCCACAAACCCCTCAGCCAGGGGCCCTGCTGCTGCCAGACTGCAGGGACATGGAACTGGACTCAACTTGTCATACATCTGTATAAATCCACAAATTATGAAGTTGAATTTACAAATCATGGCTCTGGCTTAAACTGTCACATGCTCGTTCCAGGAATAATATGCACACATCTACAAATGTATCTCCCAAAATTGTCCTTGTATTCTAGCACCAAACCTTGATGTCAGTTTAAAAGTTTTGGGTTAAATCCTGAGACCCCTTTAAGCTGCTCCTTTCCATCCGCCCTTTACGGTCCGTACACATGGAAAGTAATTCAGATGCATCCTCAGCAAACCATTCATGTAGATCAACAGATTTCAGCATTAGTAAGAATTTACAATGATGTCCATTCTCTACCTGTGTGTCCAGTGCCCATGGAATTCTACATTTAATAATTAGCCACATTGCCAGCTTTCCAAAAATCCTGCCAATACATCAGAGGTCAAACAAATTTCAGATTCCTGCTGGAGTGCTCACTTCCTTCACTTACCTGTTGGAGCTGTGAGAGGACTTCAGGTATTTTGCAGAGATAATATTCAAAGACAGAATGGCATCCACAGCAGCTTCATCTACCTCTGCTTTATTTCTTATACGCCCTGAAAAGGGGAGGAGGAGGAATCAATTAAAATTCAAACTGCAACACAAAAGGAATTTGTTTTCCCAAATATCATTTCGGACTACGTGATTAACAAGCAGCTGCAAGTGGAAGTTGCAAAACTTAAGTTTTTCCTCCGGATCTTTTTCAAAATCCTCCTCTCACAGGCGATGCTCATAAAAATGACAGAATCTGATATAAAGAGAAATTACCAGTAATAGTTTTTCTTTTACAGAGCAAGATGCAAACCCGTTTACTCACCAACCACCAGCTCTCGCACATCTTTCCAGTGCAGCTCGCTGCCCTTCTCATGGATAATGGTGACCGTGATTCTCCGCTGGATTCCCTGGTGGAGTTCAGGAACAAAACACTGGTGAAGTATTCACACATTGCCTATTTTGCACTTATACCACAAAAGTGCAGTAAATAATATCATTTAAACTAGTCTGTAACTGAACAAGCACCTCTTTGTTGCAGGGCCCTAAAATTCACTTCAAACGGATGTTATATTCTCATATGTAAAAGAAATTAAATGCTTCCCCCTTCTCACTCCACAAAGACAGAGTAGGAAAAATATAACTTTAAACCTATATACCATATTTAACTAGGATTATTTTTATAATCTAGCTAAAGACAAAGTATTATTAAGGATTATAAGAGGCATTTAAGATGCACTGAGATACAGTCACTTCATAGATTCTGTGTCATAACCACAAGCAGTGAGAGAGAGCAAATGGAAGTTGAGTCCACATGATCTTTCTGTGTCCTTAGAGATGTTGGAGAACACTGAAGGCACAAATCTGGTCCCAAAGGTTCCTGCTTTTTAAAAAGCTTTCACTTTTTGTGAGTGGGATGCCCAGTGATAAGCAACAGGAACAGCAATATCCTGGCAGCCAAGCAATCTCCTTGTAGCCCAAAGCCAACATACCAAGCACAGGCTGAGAGATCCTGACCCTAGTGCTGTCACTGCACAGCTGTGTGGGAAAGGAGATGCAAACCCCAGTCAGCAGCATCCCCTCCCTCCCTGCAGAGATGACACTTGCTGTTCCACAGCTTTCATCAGTACCTGGTGAAGCAGAAAGGTCCCCTGGCAGGGCAGGCCCCCGGTGTGATCCACAATAGCAGGGATGTACCTATGTGAGACAGTGAATCAACAGGCAGGAAAGACGTGCCAGCACAGCACCTTCTGCTGCCAGCAGTTTCCTCTCCTTGTACCAGCTGAAGACATAGGAGTGTGTCCTTCTACCTACTCTCCCAGCAGGCTCCTTCTGGCACTACAGGATCAGTGAAACGTGGAAGCATCATACACCATACTTGCAGTACAAATGGAAAACTCTGTGGGACTCACTTCTCAATATAACCCCTAAAGATCTGTCAAGGGAAAACCTTCTTTGTAGTAGAGATGAACACAAAACAGGGTCTGCTATGTGACTTCTGGAGCATAAAGTCTCCAGTGTCCCAGAGAATCCAAACTCATGGCCTACACAAGGGAAGTTTTCCTGATGCCTGTTCAGCTGCTGTGCCTGGAATTTCACAGTGGAAAGGCTCCAAGTGTGAAAGAATGTCATTCTATCACTTTGGTCCTTTCCAACGGGGACAATTATTGCCAGCAGATTTGACACTCCATCACTACAAAGCAGCCAGCCCCCACCCATGACGACTGCTAAACATCAACCTGGTCTGAACAGAACAAAGGGAAAAAAACCCCCAAAAATCTCATAAACCACTGTTCTTGAAACACATCTTATTAACACAGGACTTACTCCCCTGTCGGCTCCAGTTCACTGATCTCAAACCACACAAGGAGGTCGTATTTGCTCACGCTCTGGCCCAAACTGGGCTTGCTCATAGTATTCAGCTTTGTAGCGGGCACTTAAAGAAAGAAAAACAAGAAAGAAGAAAAAAAGAGTGCTTTACAAAGACTGAACAAGTAAAGCTTACTCAGGGCTCACAGGAACGTGCCATTTCAGAGGTCCTACATGTTCTATGTATGTAGGCAGACCACAGCTTTTACCATGAAAATTATGTTGCTTACAGCAATCATTATTTCTCTATATGTTGTTTTTCAAACATAGGTTACTAGAATAAAAAAAAAAAATTAAAAGTTAAATAATGAAACAAAAGGGCATCCAAAGAGCCTGGAAAAATACATAGTCCCTCTAGATCCACAGAGAAGACGTTTCCTCAAATGTGCATCAGTTGCTTTATGGCTTAACAGTTTGTGATTTAGAATTGCTGAGGTCTGTTCATCTGCAGCATTACTCACCCATAAAGTACATTTCACCTTCCTCACAGAAGAGGAAAAGAACAGAACTTAGAACTTCAGTCTTCACTTCTTCATGTTATAAACTGCTGGACTCCTGCACCACTTGGTTAAGATATTGTATATTTAAAAAGGCAGAACAAGACTTATTCCAAAGCCTTAATCCTGCCAAGGTATGTTTCTGGGTTCCTTATCTCTTGGTATTAGTGATTATTACCAGCCAGATCCTCTCCAATTCCTTTCACACAAATGTAGGGATAAACCATGTTAAAAAAAAAAAAGAGCTTAAATTCTAGAAATAACCTGATACTCCCTCACACATCATACCTTTTAGTTATCATTACATGCCTTCTCTTATCTTTTCACTCATTACATTTTTGTAAATGCGAACATTTTAAAAGCTTAGTTCTGTATATTCTGACTGGGATTTTTGTAACTCTGCAACTGATTTTCCATTTTTTTCTCCTTCCACATACTAACCTCACTGCTTTTATTAAGCCAAATAATTATTTCCCCTTCTACCTCTCAAGCCCCAATCTGCCTTGCTCAGGTGTTCTTTAGGTTCTCCCACCTCCACACCTCTGTGTATCCTTCAGCTTCCACCATGACGTAATTTCCCAAGCACTGGAAGGACGTAACAGCCTCCAGTTAAAACAGGTCCTTACAGGTGTGCCTAGGTGTTCTCTTTTGAGTTCTGTTTCTTTTCTAGGTAAAATAGCAGCTGCCTCAGAGGGACAGATTTTACAGGACTCAGTTATTCACAGCACAGCTCCATCCTGTGAGGTAGCAAGTTTGAGGCTCATCATTTACCTTCCCGTACATTACTCACGGTAGTAACTCTCTTACTGCCATTCATCTCATCTCATCTGCAGTTGCACATGAACTCACTACAGCCAGAGGAACATCAAACACACAAGTCACTCAAATTTACTGCTAAGCAGAGACACTCAAAAGCACCAGAAGAGAAAAACAACAGAAGGACACATTTAACTAAACATGAAAGTTTGGTTCTAGACGTTCTCACAGGCTTGCTCTGGTACAATTAATAACCAGCATGACTTTTTTTAAGTTAAATAAAACAGAATACAAATAGAAGTGAGGAACAGCACTGTTAATGGCAGAAAAGGAAGATGAGTGAAAAGGAAACCTATACAGAACACAGCAGAATGTTTCCTCTATACCTGCCTATGTTTTCATATGCATCTCTCATCCCAGTATCACAAAACTCTATGCAGAACACAGAAAAAATCAGAGGTCCTGGAAGTTTCAGGGAACAGATGCAGTGACACATAAAAATCTGTGACTCCCAGCACACTGGAGTCTACAGACTGCCTCTATGGATCTCACTAAAAGAGCCCTAAAATTTAAGCACAGCATCATCCTTCCATGACCACAACCATGGCAGCTTCTACTCCTAGGAATACTACATGATGAAGGAAAAAGGAATTTTGAAGCACATTTTGGAACTACTTCTACATCTATCACAGACCAAGTTTGGCTACTAACCATCTCGTTTAGGAGCCCGCTCACTCTGACAACTGGGAACAGGCAGAAAGAGAAAAGGTGGCAGCTGGTCAGCTCCATCCTGGAAAGCAGCCACAGCAGAGGAGGCGAGCACGATGGCATGCTCGGAGAGCGTGTTCAGCACATGCACGTTTACATAGCCAGACATAAGGTACCTAATCAACTCAATTTTCCTTTCATGGTCTGCAGAGGGAATGGAACACACACAAAAAAAGGATGGTAGAAATATGCAGGTGAGAGAAAGATGGAGAAGGAGGAAATTAAAGGTGAAATGGAAAAAAACAAATCACAAAAGAGTTCAGCATGCATTATTCCAATTAAGCAAAGAAAACCAAGGATTATTTCAACAAGACTGACTCACTAAACAAGAATGTGAGAGAGCAAAAAGATGAAGCAATTAATGAATAAGCAAATTTCCAGCCAAGTGCTCAGTAGGCATGGGAAGAGCCATAGCCAGATCTCATGGAATACGGTCAACACCTCAGGAATGGAATTCTACCCTCTAATGAACCAAACAGCACTTCCTGCAGAGAAGGCTGAGAAGAAATAAAAATAAAACACATACAGAGGGCAGACAGCCAGCAAAGGCAGATTCAATGCCCCTTGTACCACTCACTCCCTTTACATTTCTTGGTGTCCCAGATACCTCAGGAATACACTACAACCTCCATTTTTAGTAGTAGACCTGTGACGTACAGAATTAGAGAGCTATTCTCACCTGGCTTTGACAGTGGCATAGGGGGAGGAAAGAATCTTCGAGAAGGCTGTGGAGGGCTACAAAGAAATGAAGAGTTATCAATTCAGAGGCAGTTAAACATAAGAAATACACACAAATGCACACACATGCATCTTGCATACACACCTATTTTTGTCTCTAAAAACATCCTCACAATTCTGTGAAGACAGGTAAATACCACCTGTCAGGAAAACAAGGGGGCTCAGCACACTTCTCAGACTAACCTATGCTCCTTTTCTATTCTAACTTAACCAATCCTAGGAGCACTGTTGAGGTTTTCCCAGAGCTCACAGATCACTGCTGGAGTTCCCAGTATCCCCAGCGCAGTGCTCCAATCACCAAGGTGTTTGTAGGGTGGACTGGAAGAACAGCTTTCCGTGTTTGAGATGGCAGAACAATTCCATCAATCACTACACTGGGTAAGCAGGCCTCGGCCAGCACTTCTACCTCCATCAGGAATTCTGCTTGTGAGGGTGTGGTGCACAATTTCAGGAGTACAAAAAACTGCATAATCTGAGCATGATCCCCAAGTGCCTTTATGCCAGGCTAGTCACCAATACCTGTTGAGATCCTGTCCTTGCAGGTGGAGAGGATGCTGCTGATAATGTCCAAAGACCTCAAACACAATAGGCTTTGTTTTGATGTATTCCACAAACGATTCTGTCACTTCCACAGCAATCTATTTCAAAAGTGAGGAAAGAAAATGAGACATTCAAAAAAGGAAATCTCTTTTAGGAGTCTGTATTTTTCATACCACTTAGTGTCACTCACAGTAAAAGCAACTTTTGGTTAAAAAGCATTCCCTTTTGGTTTAAGCATTAATTCTACTCTCTGATAAAGGAGAAAATTAAAGCCTCAGTATCAGGCATTTCAAGTAGGAGAAGAGGAGGCTGCATGTAACCAAAGGATTACACAGCTCATAAAAATAGATATATCCAGTTCATCTGAGATCATGAGCACTGCTATTCACACATACATTTTATTTCCTGAATTCTGGACTGTTTTCATTGAACATCCTGGAAAGGAAACACAGAATTCAATGGCAGGAAGTAGAGGTGAAAGAGAAGAGTTAAATTTGCCCCAAAGAATCATTCTATGTTTTGTTTCGTGGTGGGGATTACATCATTCACCTGATCACTCCTATTACTGTCTGTTCTTAAAAATTCCCCTGGCCTTGAAGGACACACACAACTCCCAGTGCTGATACAGGCAGATACTGCTCATGGAAAGCTTTACTTACATTCTGAACATGGTAAAACCCAAGGGGAGTCCCTCGGCCATTGTTTTTGAGAGGTTCTGTTGAGAAAGCTTCGTCATGTCGATGTAAAAAGCTTAAAAAAAAAAAAATAGAAATCAGCCACCACAGAATGGTTTGATGAAGATTGCTGTGCTCTGAATCCAACCCTGAAAAGAAATCCTAAAACCCTAAAAGCAATGTATTCTGCTGGAACTTTAGAAGCAGCTGAGTGACAGCCTAAAGCTAGGAATACCATAGTCTTGTGGGACCACAATTCCTGTACTTGTTTTATGTCTTTATTATTCCTTTTTATTCTCTTCCTTAAGAACCCAAGCCTAAGATCACTTTCACTTGAGAAGTACTGATTTCCACAAGGGTCATACAGCTTTCATTCAAATGGGCATATGTACAATCTAGTATTGAATTTTTCACATTTAAATCTTAAAACCTTAAGATATCTATAAGCGAGTAACTTATGAGTCCACTTTGATTCCTAATTCCTTTCTGCAAAACTTCATTCCTTAACACCTGCTTAAGAGAAAGTGGGGACCAGGAACTCCAGTAAGTGACAAGGTGTTTTTCTCTGCTGTACAACACCTCCACCCATTGGGAAAGGTCTCAGAGTTACACTGCCCACTATTCTTTGCTCTTTCTATCGAACTATTAATTGCCTAATGCAAGTAAAAACAAATTCTTACTTGAACTGGCAGAAAATATCTGCATATTCGGGCAGAATGCCACTGGCCTGGAGCACTGTCACACGGAAGGTAAACACACTGCCCAGCTTCAGGTGATCACCAATTTCCTCAGTGAATCCTTCCATAGTCATCTTTCCATCCAAAGTGGCTGACTTCAAGTCTTAGGGAAGAAAAAAAACATCCCACGTGAAATAATTTTTTCCTTTTTATTTTTCTTCTATTTTCTTTTCTTAAAGTATTTCTTCAGGAGACAGTTTAGTCCCATCACTTTTTTTTTTTCCTTTTAAATCCAAAAGATCCAAATACCTGGGAACAGTTTTTCAGCACAGTTCTTCAAATGGCTAAGTCCAGGATCTCTCATATTCAACCCATTGGTAACACCTCTCCCTTAACTACCACATTCTTGAAGGACACTCAGAACTCCTTTCTATGCCTGACTGAAAATGTCCTGAATTTCCCAGAAGTTCTCCAAAACTACCACATATTTCTTGCTTACCCAGCTCATTCATTCTGTTGATCTCCTCTGGAGGAGTGGTAACCTCTGTATTCTGTCCTTGCCCTTCCACAATTCTTAATTCCTCCAGTGACAGTCCAGACCGAGTCATAGCAACTGAAGAAAAATCACCCTGAAAAATTAAATGAAGTGGCTTGTAACAGACTCCTGCAGTTTCTGGGTTTGCCATCCCCTTCTTTCCCTACAACACGTGTTCTTTATGTAGAAGCACAAGCTACTATACTCAAAGACACCTAACTCAATTTTAAGAATTCTTACCTTATCAAAATACTCATTGTCAAATGAAATTTTAGCTGTTCCAGACTGTCGAATACCAGATCCATAATCTGGGGCTTCTTCATCAGCTAAAAAAACACAGGGAAAAAAGAAGATAGATAAATAAATGATGGGGAGGAGAAGGGAGGCCCTGCAAAGTTATCCAAATGGAAATTTTCATTATAATGGAAAACAAAATGGAAAGCAGAAGAGTCATCCAGTTACAAGTTGGAGTAAGTGCTGGAAAAGATCATGTCAGAAACTTATCAATCAGGAACTCAAGTGGGGGAAAACAAGACAAGCTGTGAAGTTTCATTCTGAATATACTTGAGAGAATTTTGAATTCAAACCAACTTTGGTACCAATTTTCATTATTTATTTACTTCTTATTATTATACTGAGGTAAACTAACATCTAAAATTCTGTAGCCACGAACTCAGCAGTAACACTAGCAAAGCTCCACCAGGACATGCTGGAAGTCTGAAAGGTGGATCTGTCCATACAATCTGCTCATTTCACCTTCTCTTCTTCACAGAGAGCAACAACAACAAGGCCTGGTTAAATGACAGGGCTTTTTTCACAGTAAATGCATGCTCACAGGAGAAATCCCAAGATTCAGAATGTGCTCCAAAGCTTTGCTTAGGAATCAAATAATGCCATGGCCCTTTTTCAAGAGATGTCTCCCATTCAATTTCTATTAGCCGTGGTGTATTCTGTTCATTTGGAGGGATAAATAAAGTATTTATTTGGAAATATTCAGTCAATGCCAAGTAGAGCAAACCAAACTAGACTTCTGTAGACCTTAAACAAGATTTTAATTCACTTGCTTTAATCCCTGCCAGAGTGATTCTTATACATCTTCAGAGTCTGAGTTTCATAGTATGTTCCCACAGAGAGTGAAGCTTCCAGGGTTACCCTACCTAAACAAGCAAGAAGTGCTGGCAGCCGGCCAGTGCTGGGAAGGGCAAATTATGGGAAGGATCTGTGCTCCCTCCGGCATGGATAAGGCATGGCACTACCAACAGCCCACCTCACACTGAGCAAGTCTAAAACATCAGCGACTGAGCAGTGAACTGCAGTTAACTCTGGCACACACACAGTGGCAGTTCAGCACTGGATGAACTGATGTTACCACTCCATCTATCTACTCTTCTCTTCTGAAAAGAATTCCTGGTGATTAAACAGTGTGTTAAAGCAGCTTCTAGGTCTCCACATTTTTAGTGAGGAAATGAAGGGAGAAACTGCTGCTGATTTCTGTTTATACCATGCTGAAAACCATCAGCGCAAGAACTTCTTCACATGCTCTGCCAGACCCCTGAGGAGCACATTTCTGAGCATTATTTAAAGGGATAGTTTGAGCACAGCTATAACTTGGTACATTTAACTTCAATGCAGGTCACCACAACTATCAAACCACGTACCCTTCTCCCCTGTTTATACTGGGTGCCAGAAATAAAAAGCTTTGCTTTTAGTTTTCAGACTTACTGACAGTAGTTAAAACTTCCACTGTCCTAAAAAGCAGTGTTGCATTAGGTGCCAGGTATAAACTTCAGTGGTCAACATCATCATAATTTTAAAATCTTTTCATCAGTAGCATTATTTCAAGACTTATTCATGCTTGGCCCATATGGTGAAATAATGAATGAAATCATTTCAATAGCAACAGAGAGCAAGTGTTCTTTGCAACATGAAAGTTATTCGGGTTTGAGTATCAGGAGAATGGTTTGATCGGCAAGCCCGGTTTTTGAAGGTGCAGAAGTCTCTCACCTGCTATGGCCTGCACGGCCACGCGCAGGAAGCCCCGCACTTCTCCCTTCTCGCTGACGACAGCCACCCTGTGGATCAGGGGCACTGGGTACAGCAGGTTGCTCAGGTACACAAATGCTCTGGTGACAGGGAGGAGAGAAACACAGCCAGCATTAGGAACCGTGTGCCAAACCCAACTGCAGCGTTTGCTCGGCTCCTGGGACAGTCAGATCTCAGACACTCCATCTCTTAGACCTGCAGGAGGTCCCAGGTCCATCCTGCCCACACAGGGCTCTGGCCAAGCCAAGTGCAGCCACCAAACGCTCTGAGAGCTTACTGGGACCCAGGGCTCACACGAATGAGTTACAGACACAGGAAGGACACCGTTTAAGAGGATGGCTGTATGGAAGGCAACTGGAGATGCACTGCAGTTGTGAATGGAGCTGTTAGCAAGCTGATAGAATCTATTAGGGAACTACTGATTATAAAGAATGAGGTAGTTGGAAGGGATAAATTAAAAAAGAATTGATCTACTGTGCTCACACAGCCTCCAATTTTTACTGAATATATAATACCACTCTTTTAAAAACAGATTGACTGAATGTTTTCTCTCTTCTATATTCCTTTGATAACACTGTGTGCAGAATAATCAGAAACCCACAATAAACCATAAGTCATCATTTAGGTTTCTGGGAAGATTCACTGAATGTACAGACAGTGGAAGACTGACAGTCTTCACAGGTAAATCTCTTCAGGAGCATTTTATTTATTTCTTTGAAAAAACAAAACAAAACAAATAAGACATGACATCACTACTCTAGAGCAACCACTTAGAAATTACAGTTTACAAAAGGAAAAGCAGCATTTAGGCCCCGTAGGGAACCATCCTGCCATACACTAACTTTTACAGTTACATACAAGCAGGGTCTGGTTTGGAGCAGTAAGGTAACCAATTTAATTGTATAGATTTTAATTAAAAGCCAGACTAAAGTTACTAAGTTATTTTATGTTTCTGCAATGAATTGCAGTAGTTTTTAAAGCATCACACTTCAGTGGGATTAGCTTGAGCAAAACATTAAATGTTGAAAAGCTCAACAAGTCAGCTAAAGAACAGCTCTCAATAAGGGGAAAATATGGAAGGTTTTATTTATTGAGCTGTTTCAGAAGAGCACTGAGATGCACAGAACTTTAACCAATAGTTTTACCAGTCATTAAATTTAAAGTTCCTAATGATGTAATTTTAATAAATTTATGCACATTAAATTATACTAGACAATAGTAATTTTTTAAACTAATTTCCTCCTTATAGTTCTTTTTATTAGTCTTTACTATTACATATAATTAATTCCTGTAATTTATAACTGGTATTGTTTAACATTCCTAGGGAAAGTCCTGCATGACAAAAGGGAAGTGTTGCTCCTTGGATTCACATGCCCATTCCAAGGATGAATGAATTCTTTTGAAATGACAAGGAAGTCAAACAGGTGTCAGTCATGAACCAAAGACACAAAAATAATGCTACTAAAATAAAAGTGGTGACACAATGCAATGGAGAAGAGGATGATTAACATGGCTATAAAAGTAGCAAAACAAAAAAATAAAGAAAACAATACAACAACAACAACAAAAAAAACCAACTGCAACATAACACTTCACTAAGATTAGGATTTAATTCCTTTTCAGTCTGCTTCAAAGTGAGGTAAGCACTGATAAAGCAGGGGAAGGGAGAAGAGACTAAATTTAAAGTAACAAAATGAAAAGTTTAGTTTTATTTTTTCCCTCTAACATTTTCATTTTTAGCTTTGAAATTTCAGGTGATGCTCAGCTGAGAAAACAGCATCCAACCACACAAGAAAACTTTTTCACTTGGACTGGATCAGGGATGGAGTTCGGGAAGGCATGTGGTTCTGTGCTCAACACAAAAAACACACCCAGTTTGAAAAGCACATTTCAAGCCAGGGAGAACAGACATTTCCCAACAGAACAGAATCCAAAGAGCCTTGCACTGATGTGCACAGTAGGAGTCTCACTAAGAGTCAGGCATTGCAGAAGCCTTCCCCCTTCAAAGCCAAACTAATGGAGAGAGAAAGCATCACCTGCATGAAGAATAAAAATACATGTTTATTTGCAGGGCAAGAGTTCTGAAACTGCTGGTCAACATACGACAGCCAAAGCATTCAGCTGGATTAACCGCTACCACGTGACCATCCCAAGGAAAAAAATGTATTTCTCTTCTTCCTTAATTTGCTTCCATCCAGTCACCTTGTTCACCGGAATCATTTGAACTTAGAGAAAGAAAAGCACATAATGCAAAAAGTTTTAAGCTTCCTCTTTGCTGATGAAAATGCCGCAACTTCTGTAGAGTGGAGAGCAACCGCACGTGTGCTGCACCAAAACAGAGCTGGGTTATGCAGCAGCACTGCTGCCAGTGCCATTCCATCTGCTTCATCGTGAGACAGTGCCAAGTTAGGAGTGGATGAAATCTTAAGGTTATCCTCCTCCTCTTCCCACATCCGTGAGGACTCCCACTCCCCAAACAGCCCCTAAGTGTCCCCCTGCACTTAGCCCAGCAGACTGAAAGAGGGGAGCTGGATTAGCAGAAAGATTGGTGAGGTAAAATGGCATACTCACAACAAAACTAGAAATTAAATTTAACAAACACAATTTTTAAAAAAAACCAAAACAAAACCAACAGAACTCAGAATGATGGTGGATATTTTTAAAATAAACACATTAGGATTTAAATAAAATATCCCATAGTCCTCTCCCACCTCCCTTAAAAACAAAGCAAATGCTTGATATGTCACACCATTAAATAGAATCAGCCTTAAAGAAACCCAGCATGCCAGAAGAGATGGCTAAAGGGACCAGCTCTTTTTTCTTTTCTTTAAGAGTTACAAATAAAAGACAGTCATAGCACAGAGAGAGAAAAGAAAAGAACTATGATGGCCAGGGAGTTGGATAACTATGTGATCCATTTCTCCTCCTCCTCTCCTTCATGACCTGCACTTGTTATTGCTGACAACCCCCCAGTAATACTAAAAACTGTTGAATTTTGGTTTTGTTATAAATTGAAAGCTACCTTGTGCTCAAGACAATATCTATGTAGATGGACGTACCCCTGGTACTTGTAAGTCACTGTTCAAAAGCAGAATTCTCACACTGGAAGACACAGAGGACTCGAAACAGTTCCTACTTAGTGGTGCTGGACAGTCTAACAGCTTCTGCTGACAGAACGGGCACAACAGAAGAATAGGAATAGAAACAATAGAAACCAACAACTGAGAAAAAGTCACTCAGCTCTCTAGACTCATAACAGGAACTAAGTTTCATTCCTCAACACAGTCACAGCTCTGTACATGCAGCTCACACCATTCAGGCCGGTGCCCAAAGTGCTGCAGCTTCACATGTCCATCCACGGAGACAGAGCTCAGAATTCTCCACAAAACAGGGAATGGGAAGCAAGCTGTGTGACTGCCAGGAAGCACAAGTGTTTTCATTACACACTGTATCTGCTCAGCTTGTGCTGAGCTTCCTGAGGCGTTTGTGAGTGAGGATGAATAGCTCAGCTCTTTCCCAAGCTCAGGGGGAACGGCGCTCCAAGGGGCCCTGGCTGCGGCCGCCAGCGCCGGCACACGGAGCAGCCCTGGGCTCGAAGGAGCTGACAGCCAGCCCAAAGCAGCACGGATGGCTTTCCCAAACTGCCTTCCCACCTGAATGAGATAATCAGATTTCGTAAAACATGTTATCAGGCATTGCACGTAAGGGCACAAATTCAGAGATCACAGAGGACTAATGGAATTTCTTGTAACCTTAGTAATTTTCGTTTCAAAAACTGGATCAAGGAAGTTTCAAGTTTCACTACAGACAAAGCCTGAAGTTAGACAAACACACTACACTGAACTCAAAGCTTGATAAAGACCAGCAAACTCAATCCCTCCTTTTCATAAATAATGCAAACAAGTGTCCTGCATTTGATGAAACTGCATAAAGATCTCACCATCCTGACCATGAAGTCTTTCCTGCTTGCACTCACAGAGAAAGATAAAGCCAAGCTCTGGTCCCTTTTCCTTTGTTCCTCCCTTCTGCTGGCCATGGAGGCTTTTTTTTTCTACCATGCCTGTGGCAAGCACCTCCCTCCCTGCCTTAACGAGGACGTTGGCTTACAGGGTAAGCAAGGAAGTACAAAAGCATCACTGGGAGAGTGGGAAGCAGCAGAAAGAGGAGCCAAGCCACTAAATAAAAATGTTTTTGTTTCTTGTAATGAGAAACATGTTTTAACAAGACTATTAACAAAGAAAGAATGCAAAGAACTACATCTCTTTAATGTAACTTGCTGTCCTTAAGGGTCTACACCACAGACTGAGGTCTAATAATACCTCAGTACTATTTCTCTTCTGGAAAACTCGATAATATTCTAAAATACATCAAGAAAACTTGTTTCAGAAATTCAAGCACAGTGCCTGGGGAAAGTGCTGATACGCACAGCCAGTGAATTTCAATGTTGATGACCTTTCACTGTGTAATACTGGCTACAGAGTCAAGCATCATCTGAGAAGCCAAATCACCTGAGAGAACACTCTTTTCCTCATCCAGAAAGGACCATTCTTCTTTCTCCTCATGCCATCTTTTCATATGCAGAGGATGTTAAATTTTCAAAAAAAAAAGGATTTCTGGGTTTGGACTGAAAGATTTTCCACCATAGTCAGATTCTCTTCCATGGAAGAAAATGACATGCTACAATTCTATCTTAGTGACCCTGCAATGGCTAAATAGGGAATTCTATAAATAATGTGTAAATACTGTACACAAACCCCCGTTCATTCCAAGTTGCGACAGTTATCTGCAGATAGGTTTACTCACTCTGTCGCATCTAAGGGTTATTTTCTCAATTATTACTTAGGTCTTCATGGCCCCAGACACAGGAATTTAAAACTTAATGTTGAACTACACTCATTCTCTGGCAATTCCAACTTATGGACACGGATATTTTGGCTAGACTGACCATCTATGTAGCACAAGGCAAAGCCATTGCAGTCTGCAGCAAGAGCTGGTCCCTTTTGGCCATTCTCAGAGTAACCTCACCAACCTTCCCACTAAAATGAACCAAGGGGATCGGTCGTAAAACGGGTCGCGCCCATCATTGAAGAGGTCCGATCCCTCCTCAGTTCCAACGTCGGAGCCAGTGTCATCCACAAAGGCCTCATCATCAAAGTCCTCCATCTCATCCTGCTGCTCATCAGCCAGTTCAGTGATGTCGGAGTCGGCCGTGGAGAAAGTGGGGGAGGGCGTGCGATCGGCCAGGCGCTCGTTCACGCAGCCATGGAATATGGGGGAGCTGCACATCAGTGAACGGACACCGATTAACAGGGTCAGCGCACACACCAACCTTCATTTAACAGCTCTTTGTTGCCATCAGCACAGAGACCACCTGAACAACGAGCAAAGGCTTCAAACCACCTGGACTGCAACGAAATGTGAGGGAAGGGACTGCCAACAAAGTCAGGGGAAAGAGTGCCCTTGAACGGAGCAGGAAGCAAATGAAAAAGGAATAGAAACACGGCTGAGCATACAGATCTTGAGAGCACATCCATTTAACAGAGCTACAATTCTTATTTCCAACACAGCAGTTGTGCAAATAAAAATACTGTAAAGGTGTGGCTGACAGCAGGAAATATTAAAGAATCCCATCAGACACTTCCCTAAGGTTTGACCAAACTATTTCAACCACACATATGAGAGACTGTGGACCACTTTTTCAGTGTTCTTCATATTCTCACAGCTCTGCTCCAGTGACTTTAGATAGAACTTAGCTGGTTATATTATTTTAAAATAAATTTTTAACTTACTAAAGGTTCACTCAAAGCAGATTCTACTAGTTGACACCTAAACTGGTAACACTCTAAAGAGCATTTTCTACTCGTAACTGTATTTAAAGTCTGTTCCAAATCCCTGAAAGACAAAACACAGCTGACACAGAGGCAACATGGTTTATTCAACCACTCCAAGTTCAGCCAGAGCTGCAAATGAAGCGGCAGGGAGGTGCTGTCCCATACCTTCCCACGAGCTTGAACCAGTGGAAGCGGTCGTAGAAGGGGTCACTGCCCGTCATGGTGCTCTCGGGCTCCTCCTGGGTGCTGGAGGCCACTTCCCCAGCCCGGTCGTACATCTCACGCATCAGCTCCAGCCTCTGCCTGCACAGGAGAAAGCAGGAATAACAAACTTAAGAGAGAGTGAATAAAAAAAGCAGAGAACACAAAGTGAGGTGTTCACCTCATTGGCTTTACCTGGACCAAATTAAACCTAAGAACAGAGGAGGCTGTACCCTAAGTTTGGTGCTTCACTAATTCCCCAAAATGTTAGAGATTCTGGGAAAAATTTGGTCAGCTAAGCCCTCTGAGCACAAGGCAAGGTCACTGCAGAAGTTACATAAATCTTAGATTTCAATCCAACTTCTAAATATTCCGCTTTCACATTTAATCCTGGCATATTTTTTGCTTCCTTTTTTTTACATCAGACCATGCTGCTGAGTAATTTCAGCAGTTCTTTGCATTCCACTCCAGAAATGTTGGCATTTTGATTCAAAAGTGAACCAATTCCATTATAGACCTTAATTACTCATTTATTTTATTGAAGAAAACAAGTGTTTCACACTGCAAGGTCCTTTGTCTGGAAGCTATTAGTAGGAAAAAAGTCCTTCAGTCAATATTTAAAAAATGGGGAAAATAAATGTCATTTACATGTAATGAAAATAATTCAGATTGCAGTCAGAATTTGTGAGAGAATCTGTGTAGCTTCCATAGAAATAGAATCTTCTTTATTTAAGCTTTTTATTATAAATTATGTCCTATACTGCCAGGTTATACAAAGCAAGTGGCAAGGAAATTATTACAGTGAAAGGACTGAAAAAAGAAGCAATGCAGAGAGATGAACTATGATAAGTCTTACTAGATTCGAAAGATATAGTCTAACCTCAAATTACAAAAATTAAGTGTGAAGGTGAGGTGAGAAGCTGGAGAAAAGTGCACTTGTTCAAAGAATCTGGAAAGCTGGTATTTAGAACATCCCACAGTGTCCAGAAAGTTTGGGAGGACACAGAGAAAAACAAACACAGATAAGGAACAGCAAGGGAGGAAATTTTTCAGTAAAGTTCCTTGGACATAGGGAATTTTATTCTCTAATACTGTTTACATACTTGAGTTTTTCTAAGGACCAGTAATGTGTTGCTCCGTTCTTCAGATCCTGCACTTCCACAGCCACCACTGTGCGGGGGAAAGGCCGGCGGTCCCGGCTCTTCTCCGGCTCTGCAGGCAAAAGCTCCGGAGGCAATGGGGAGTACAGGGTGTCCGTGAGCAGGACAAACTGGAACTGCACCTGCAAAGAAAAGAGACATTACTCTGGTCCTGAGAAGCCAGATGTTGGCATGGGATGTTCACTCAGACAGAAGTCCGGATCAAGACGTCTCCACAGTTTTCTGAATCCTTTTACAGCCCAAATTAATAAGCAAGAGACATAAAACTTTAAAGACTAAAGTAACTGAGAGCATTTGCAGCAGGATTATACAATCAAAACTGATGGGTCAGAAAATTCAAAATGCGGCTCTGCATGTCCCTACCTTTTTCTTTAACTCTACACTGATTGCATTGGCTTCTTTCAGATATACTGCATTTCCCCAGAGCTGGTCCCTCAGTGAAGTGAACTGGTGGAATTTCCACTTCCTGAAAGCCCACTGGGCGAGTTCGTATTCATGGCGTGTCCAGGGCACTGGGAAGAGCAAAGAAACAGAGAAATAAAACAATGTGGCTTCTTCTCAAAACCAGCACATGCAGTATCCAATACCCCTGCTGACCGTGCCATCAAGTTCTCAACGCACTTTCTGGAAGAACAGAAAACAAAACCCTACATTTACATTATTCGGTGTCGAAAAACTGGACTCAAACTTCTTCAACATTAGCAATAGAGATTGATGATCACGTACAGGAGACTTGGAACAGAGGAAACAAATTCTTTTCTACGCCTATTATTTTCAGCTATTTGGCAACTATTAAAGCTAAATGCTGAAGAGTGGAATGAGAGCAAGTATAATGGGAATAATAAATTATCTACTGTCCAGAAATGGAGTTACACAGACATGTCACAGCATTCTAAGAATTCCTAGCAAGGAGGAAAGAGAAACTTCAAAAGCAAAACAAGGAAACAAAGGCAACAGTGTTATTTTGTTTTAAGACATCTGAGCTCTGTTAGTGCCAGGAAGAAAGGGATTCCTTCAAATTCAAGACCACCAAATTAAAGATTGGGGTAAAACTAATCTAGTTTGTGCATCAGTTGTATTTGGAGACATATATCTACTGTTCATGTGGAATGTATTCTATAAACGGGTATTTGAAATCTTAATGCTTAGAGGATTACAGATCAAGAATTTACAGTGTTTTGCAGCTTTCCAAAGCGAGTTTTCTACCTATTACAAGAGATGATAGAGCAGCTACAGTTCTTTAGGCTTGGCTATATCCAAATTATTTTTAGCTTCAAACTCACCTTCTTCCTCCTCTTCCTCCTCCTCTGTTGTTTCAGCTGCCAAGGACCGAGTCTCTACTTGCTTCTGGAGGGCCTGTAGTTTACTCTCATAGTCCTGTGGGGAGAGAGGAGACACTGTGTAGGAGGACAGACAAGAGCCAGGAGGAAGCTGAGAGAGGCCAACAGCTCAGACGGAGCGACAGACACAGATCAAATCCACACAGACACTTCCAGGAGCGCTCACAGGTCACACACCAACATCTGCTTTAGTGCAATCTCCCCTTGAAAACTGAAGACAGAGGCCAATACAGTTAAGATAGAGGAGGTGGTTTCCAAAATCACCAGATTTATATGCTCACAGTGTCTAGAAGAAGGAAAGGTTTAGGATGGTCTTTTGGTGGGGTTTTTGCTAAAGACAGGAAGAGGGGGATTTTATTTGGAAGCTGCTTGCTGCTTTCGGAGGGGTAGGAAAGAGGCAGAAATAGAGAAAAAAGCAAAAATAAATTTGAAAGGGGAGGATTATTCACCTTCATTTTCTCAAACAGAAGGATTACCAGCACCATTGATTTGACTTTTTATACAAAAAAAATTCATTTCAGATATTAGTGGGGGGAAGCACTTTGTTTCCAATTAGATTTTCTCCTTGGCACATAAGTACCACTCTCTCACATGTGTATTTAATACACCAGAAGATAAAACACCACCACTGCCCTGGCAGAGAAGTCTGTGCAGTGGCTTCCCCACGAGGAACACTTCAGCAACAGCTTCTGGTACAAGAGCATTTTGTTCCTTATCATGCCTTGAAATAAATGCTACTAAAACCTAATGAGCCTTTTATTAATTGCTGGTAAAACAAATACAAATTAGAACAGACTCTGCGACAGTGCTCTTGGTCTCAAAGCCTATCTCACTAGTGTATTTTATTTAAGACAAACCTTTGGCACATATTACACAAATTAAACTGGTTTCTCAAGATTTTTATACAAGAGTTACAACAACCATTCACTAAGAGTGTTGCTGAGCTCTTAAGGAGAATTCTTGAAGCCACTCATCTTGTATTCCAACCTTCTCTCTTCCACAGTTCCAAATCCTAAAATTCTTCTCCAATGCCCAGTTTGCAACAATACGTTCTTAAGTCCAAGAGCTACAGAATAAAAGCTTCACATTTTCCTCCCATCGCACTTATGCGTCCCACCTAAAAGCTGCATCACTTGGTTTTGTACACTTAACCACAATGTGATTGTGTCAAATTTAAACCAGCTTCAGTCATAAAGGCTTTAGACTCTACTTGGAAAGGAGATACACCTCTGGAACACTCCTTTAGGCTCACAATATTTTCTGAAAACAGCATTAACAAATGGTAGCTGTGCCCTTAGAAAGTGCAGGATTTTCAATACCATGAATTCAATATCCCTGAAAGCAAATTGAACTCCAAGACAAATGGCCTTCATATGATGGCTGCGTTTTAATTTTCTAATTTCCTCTTGAATATTTTATTTGGCTAAAATCCTCCTTCTTCATTTGTTTCTGCTCTATTCACCATAAGTTGGCTACTTAGTTACACAGGAAGTAACCTCAGCCCAGCAGCATAAGAACAGCAAACAAAACAAATATGTATCCTTTCTTTTGATATTCATCCTGAAATTCTTAAAGATTCAACAAAAGTCTGTTCTAGACTCCATGAGAAGTATCAGGCTTATCAACCCTTCTGAAATGTCCAGCATACTCCTGAAATTTTTTTAACATAAAGGCACTTTCTCTGATCTTTTCCCCCCATTCCATGCAGATAATGCTATTACACTTGAAACCAGGATAAAACTGGTCAGATGCAAAGCGGCACAAATAAGCTTCTCTCACTTGCAAGGAAAGGCAAAATAATTTCTTTGCCTGTAGTCTGAAGTCGATAATGTCATTTTGAGCAGCTAGATCGTCGAAATGGAAAGCTCTTCAAGTAGTGTTTTAATAGAATCTTTTCAGATTCTTTTGGAGAAACTGAAAAGCTGCAGAGAGAATGGCCAAAAATCAGGAGCATTCCACTGCAAAAATTCAACATGAAAAAACCAGGCACATTCAATTAATTCACAAAGACCTGCTTCTTGTCTTCCCTATTTTCAGACTTGTAGGCCAAGTATCTTCTGTACATTTAAACACTGAGATACATAAATGCTTAACATAAGCAGACACCATTTACTGACTCCACATCAACAAATATTAATTTAAAAACAAACTAAAATAATTGAAGTTTGCTTCCCTATAATGAAAAAAAATAGCTACCATTTCCCTAAGCAGGACTAAGGTTGTCTCTTGGCACTCGGTACTGGGTAGTATTTAAAAATAACTGGCACTGAGCAAGAGCTGAGGCTGAATTTTGGGTTGGTTCACCCAGAAGCTGCACTGACTGCAAGGGGTTGGTCTGCTCTAAGGAGAGACTGGTCAGCTCTCCAGGCCGGCTTGTCCGGGTCTGACTGGTGAGAGCACACACACAATTGTTAGTACCAATTAAAGGTGCCTCAACTGCTAGAAAAGGTAAAAACTGTACCTAGAAGCTGCCCCGGGGTCCCTGCCCCGATATTGTACAGCTTCAGGATGGTTGGTTTCACAAGCTCCATCAATGAGGAAGAAGGGAATGCAAAGTTTATTTTGCCCAGAGGCATGGAAATATCTAAAGCCACAACAACCACAGATTTGGGGAACAAAAAAGAAAAAGACCCCAACCAACTAAGAAACCCACACCCCATACACTCAGACTAGACAAAGCTTTTAAGACCAGACCGGACCAGTTAAAGCAGAACACTGCACCACAACAACTGAGACGTGATGTCTGCCAGGGTACTGCCGTGTGTGACTCTTCCCCCATATTTGAAGGTGCACAGAAAACTCCATTCCTTTTGCCTTCAATGAGCAAATAAATGGAGAACAGCCAGCTCTGTGTTTTCTTCCACAATTTAGATAAACAGCACACAGGATGGTACAATGGGACAGCACTGAAGAGGGGAATGGCTTATAGCTCCTTGTGCTATAAAAAGCTCTTATTTTCTTTTATATTGAATTTAAATAAGCTGTCTGAGAGTAGACACAAATCTGCTTTGCTGCTTTCCACATAACAGCAGAAACACCAGGGTGGATAAACGTACAAGAATCAGATCAAGGAACAATTAAAAAAACCTTTTTAACTCTGCTGGAACAATCCCAACCCCAAAATAAATAAAAGCAGGACAAGCCTGCAGTCAAGTTGCATTTCCATTTCACTGAGACAAGTCTGACACTTACTAGAGTATTTCATAGTTTATTGAAAGAGCACTTGTTACAATACAAACCAGTTCTGCTTTTCACAAGGCAGAGACTTGCTCTTAAGACAATCCAAAACAACAGACAGATCTGAAAATCCCATTTAATTCAAAGGCAGCTCACTGCTTTCTTTACAGTACAAATAGTTACACAGCACAGATTTCTCATGTGGCAGCTCCTGAAGAGATTCAATGGGAAGTATCCAAGAAAAACTTCAACATATAAAAAACAAATTTCAACATATAAAGGACACACTGAGGGAGACATTGAAACTATGCTGAATGTACTGATAAAAAGAGCATCCTCTAATTTGACAGATCCCTAAATTCAGATTACTTGAGGAAAGATGTTGGAGTCAACCTGAGTGAGGAGCATTAGTGATGTGCATTTAACCCCACCCCCCAAATCCAGTGTCCCAGTGAGTCCTACAGGACCTTTGAGAAGCCATCACGAAGGCACAGGTGGATCCAAGCCAGCTGCCGAAGCAGAGCACAGCAGCACTTGGCAAAGGCAACTGAACTTAGTAAAAGAACACTTCCACCATGGCTGCCACATTTCCATTAACCTGAAAGCCTTTTCACACAGACATCTATGGAAGCAGCTGTCTCACTGTTCATTAACTCCATTTACACAGGATTTGGAGAGTTGTGTGTATTTCTGAGTAGTGCAAGGAGATCCAGAGTTCTCACACTGCTTCCCTTATCTGATGAAGCACTGCATTGCAATTAATATCAAATTCTTAAATATCCTCCCAAAAATCAGGAAACAAGCTGCTTCCTTGAAGCAGACTGGACTCCATTCTGACACTGACTGTCCTTTTTCTGTTTAGTCAAATCATACAGCAGAATAGGCAGGGTTGTTCTAGTGCTGCACTAAAACTGCGGGGTAAGACAGACTGATGGCAACCTATTGCTCACCAGCACCACCCAGGCATTTACAGAGTTCTTCTCAGAGTTTTAAGCTGAAGGAATTTGCACAAACATTTTAGTGTTTAGCATTAAGATACCAAGTAGCAGGAGTTTTTAGTCTCATGTCAGTACATGTAGTTCCATGGACCTAGAATTACTTCATGCTCAATCACGTGGTGATTTCATACAGGCAGCCACAACCCTCCAAAACACGGGACACGAGATGGAATTACTTTGGTCTTCTCCCATGACCTATCCCGTGCAGACTAACTCTGGCTCACGTATTCCTACAGAACTGAGAGGGTTTTCCCAAGCATGCATTTTTAACAGAGTCCAAGCCTTTTTGAGGATATATAAGAACTCATTATGCTTGACATGCACAAAACCGAACTGCAATGCACTACTGAAACAGGATTCTAAAATAAAGACAACAGCAAAACATTACTTGCAGCCCAAAACTCATTTTGCAATTCAGACTCAAGCCCAAAGAAAGTATTGCTCATCTAGAAGCCTTCTTTTCTGTAAGAATCAAGACATTTTTGGAAATGATACTTTATTTCCTTTGTTCAAGTAGGCCACAGCATGAGACAAATGCCAGTTACAAAGCCAGATCTGGACACAAAATTAAACCTGCCACAAAGTAAAACTCCCAGGTGATCAGACCACTTTGTTCTTTTAGGATTTGGAGGACTGACTTTGTATCTCCTACAGCAGAAGCCACTATCCCATCAGTGATACTTGTGCAGACAATTAAGAGCTGACACTTGATTAATTGATATGTAAATGGTGCATGTGTTGCAATAGCACCTACAACATACCCAGCTGAGGCAGGGGAAAAGTAGGATAGGACAAAAAAAAAAATGGAAAATAAGCTTAAGGCACTTGCCACTCACCTACAGCTATGCTGAGCCACACACAAGTAACAATTACCAGTAGGGCTTATATTTTATAAAAAAATAAGCAACCTCAAGTAAATTCAGGATACTTGTACAAAATAGCACAAATACACTGCAAAGCGCACCTACCTTACCAAATGCGGTACAGTGGCCAATTTTGTTTTTAAAATTTTATTCAAGTTAAATTTAAAAGCAAAGTAAGTCCTCAAATACTTCTACTGGCTTGCAGTTAAGGCCACGGATTTTCAAAAGTAAGAGCAACTTTGTTTTGCACTTTTGGAAACTCAGAAAAAAATCCCTGTATCTTTAAGACTGGGACTCTCCAATTGAGACAAACCCCCAAAGCCCATTCCTTAATCACTAGTATTTCAGTAAGCTTCTTGAAACAATCTGAAGCAGGAATTGCAAGCCTTTGTGTTATGGCAAATCGCCTGCAAGTACAAACGTCTTCAGAGAAAAACAGATACGAAAGATTTTAACTTGCATTTTGAGTGTGAGGAGAAGGAAAATTAATCTTATTTTCTCCTCAAAGCAACCTTCTCCTTTATTAAACAAGTCTTGAATTCAAGTTTAATCCAAGACCAGAGGCACTAACATGAGGTATCACATTAAGATGAAACAGTTCAATTCTCCCATCTCACAGGAGAATTCAGCCAATACAAAGTAATGATTTATAAATCTTCCTAAGAATAACTATTTCAGTAACATCTCCCAGACTCATGCCCAAGAAAGCTAAAAACATAAAATAAAAGAATTAGCTTTTTGAGTGCACCAGAGTGTTGAAAAATCCTAGTTCCTTTCCACAATCTCAGTATAATAATTAAAAACTATTATATTTAGAGATATAATGGGAATTAGAAAAAGCTTATTTCTAAAGAATTGCTTCAGCATTATATATATATGTTCTGACATAAAATTCCATTCAGGCTGGTTTAACTGTCACAGCAATTTCATACCAATAATTATGAACTTAAGCAGGAGAAGAGACATCTACTCAAGGAGTGTGACCCAATAGCTCTTCTTAATTTCTTTATAAAAAAGCGACACATACCTTGTCAGCCGACAACTTTTGGTTTATAGATTATTATTACTATTAAAAATTGAGTTAAGAGTGGAAAATATTGTTCTGAAGAACCAGATCCATTCAAAAACAGATGGTCAGTTTCCTTATTGCTAAGAAAAAGGTCACAAGAAACATTCAATGCTAGAAACTAAATTCCTCTTTTGATTGTCTACATAAAACACAGGAGGAAGGCAGCACTTGGTAAGTTCCAGACAATATTTTCAGCATTAGAAAAATACTTCAAGACACACATACACACAAAAAACTTGGTAAATGAGCTAGTGGGAAGTTCTCCCCTCCACCTCCCTCCCTCAAAGTCTTCTAGTCTATGAAAAAGTTCTTACAATTTTTCAGAATATTCTTCCAACGGATGCTGTTAAAACTGCAAGGAAAGTCATATGCAAAGTGCCCGGGCCGCAGGGCCGGTACCTGGTGTTTGTGTGTCGGGCCTCTCGAGTTCTACCTGGCCAAAGCAAACCCGAGCCCCAGGCGAGGCCAATCCTGGCTGCTCCTCAGCCATCAGCCAGGACTGCCCCCGTGCCCTCCTCGCCCAGCCTGCCCTGGGCACTGCTCATACTGTGGTTTCTCTGCCCGCTTTGAGGTTGGGAGCTGAGAACTGGCGCCTCATGCGCGGGGGCGTCACAAACTGGTTGTGGTGGTTGGGCCGGTCCGTCTGTTTTGGGGGGGTGCCCTCGGCGCTGCCGTGGCCGTAGGGCTGGCGGTGCTGGTGGATGTGGCGCTTCTGCTGGAAGCTCTGCAGCTCCGGGTTCTGCTGCGCGCCTGGCGAGTGCAGCGACTCCGACGAGCCCGACGCCTGGCGCCGCAGGCTTTTCTGGGAGCCGTTATTGAGGGAATTGCTCCTCCAGCGCAGCTGGGGCGCCGGCTGCTGCTGGCTGCCGGGCTGCGGTGGCGTGCCCAACTGCTGCCTGTTAATTTGGATATTATCTTGACTCCTCTGCGGGCCATAAAGATTCCACAACTGCTGCGGATCTTTAGAAGCAGCTTTACTTTCTTTCTCTTTGCCTTCATCTTTGTTCTTATCATCCTCTTTCGGAATTCTAACCTCAATAACTTCATCCTCAGTGATAATGATATGGGTGCCTGGACTCCACGAGTTCCTGTGTTTGGGATTGCTTTTGAAAGGAAACCGGGGTTTGCGATTTTCAGGTGGGATAAATCGGTGAGGCATATTCTGTCGACGAAGCTGTTTTGCTATTTCCTGCTGCTGCAGATTTTTAAATCGAATCTGTTCTTGCCTCATCCAACGTAAACGCCCACGTCTGAAAGCTGGATCGCCTGCCATTAACTGAGACACACGCTCCTCCTTAGCAAGATCATCGTTCTCACTTCTCTTTGTCTCATCTGTGGGCTTCTTATCCACATCAACTGCACTGGCAGAGTATGGAGACTTAGCATTAGCTAGAGTTGACTGAGCTTTGTCTGGAGACCCTATCAGGGGTAAAACTTTCTCCATTTTTAGCATTTTATTTCTGAGAACTTTGATCTCTTCATCCTTCATGTTGTTCTGCTTCTTCACTTCTTGCAAAATATCTTCCAATTTGTCTATATGCACCTTTAGGTCATCCACATCAGTTATTCCTTTACCATTGGCCATTACATCTTCAATCTTTTCATCTCCAACTCCTACTGTATCCCAGACATCACGAGCGACAGCTCGCCATGATTCGCGCTCGTTTGGGTCTTTTTTCCCATACATGGCACAAAGCTCTTTCATTTTAACAATGGCCAGAGCCTCAATCTCCTGCCTACTGTGCCTGAAGTCATTGAGTGCCACCTCATAGCATATCTCCTTCACAGCCTGAATCTTTAGGTCTGAGATGGTGACCCATTTGGAGTCTTTGCTAAGGCGTCGGCGTTGAGGTATCTGGTACATTTTAATAGGTTCTCGTTTCTTCCCACTGCTGGGGAGGCCACACTTTTTTACAATGGTTTGGAGCTTGCTGGGGGGCAGCTTCTCTCTCAGGGAAGTGATCAGTCTCCAACTCTCCTCACACGATCTCTTGTCCGAATCATCCCCACTATCAGAGTCTGCATCCTTTGGAAAAACAAAAATCAAGAAGTGGCCCCAAAATAACCAAAATTAAAATTGTAAGAAAATGGAAAAGCTAAACAAGAAGTAGCAGGCAAAGAAAACTAAATCAAAAATCAAAACAGAACAAGTGATAAGGAAGTCCCTGAAGACTCAGTGTTAGGGCACTAAAATGTATCTTCAAGAGTCATGGACTGTCAAAATTGGAGCTCTTCACTAAATAAAGATTAACATTATATTTAAAAGTCTTGTCACCTCAAAATAGCTGATAATCTAAACTCTTCCCTCCCAAACCCTTCCAAAATCTTTAAAAAGACCAAGTAAAAACAAGTTCCTGATTTTAATTCTTAAAACCAAGTGTAAACTGCACTTCACACATGCTACAAAGACATGCAAATCCCCGCCACACACATTTGCCTTGGTGACTGCTGTTGCTTCTTTCGGCAAATCCTCCCCAGGAAGGTGAGCACAACAGCCATCATAGAAGATGTCATGAGCAGCCAGAGTAAGTCAGGTTAACACTGGTTAGTAACGTTGCACGTGGTTGCAGGGATGCTCAAGTTTAGAATCCACTTCACTACAATAGCAGCCAGAGAAGTGTTAGACGATAAGAAAAAATGAAACAGAAGCAGCCGAAAGGTTCAATGTTAAAAGGACTGTAAGTGCCACTATGACAGATGAAGACAGTGGTTCATACTCCAAGACTTGCTACAAGCTAAAAGGATATCCAGAATCAGAGTTTCAGAGGTGGGTTGTGGTTTGTTTGGTTGGTTTTTTTCCATTTGGCACCTTGTTGCTTAGTTTAAAGAAAAAACCCCATTATCAGTCTTGTCTGTCCGAAGAATGAGTTTCAGCAGAATGCAGAGTAATGACTTTCTGGTTTTAATTGTTTTAATACGAATTCTCTATTTGATATCCTTGATTTGTCTTCTTCTCAAACCCTAGAGCCTGGAGCTTCCACACACTTGCTAAGCATTATGCGTTTTGCTTCTTCATTACAAGTTTTCCACCTTTTGCTAAATGATTTTTAATGAGCAGTGCTTCAGATTTCCATATGCTAGGAATGTCTGTTCAGATAAACTGCCATCACAAGTTAAGGATATCCATCACTGCTTACTGCAACCAGGAATTAAAAACAGACCACTTTTCTTTAAAGGATTATTAAGACATCTCTTTAACAAACAAAAAGTCCTATGTATTAATGTGATCCAAACATCTTCAACACAGCTCTCGGTGTCTAACGCACCTCTAACTAACATCCCCGTTTTCCACATGGAGATAATACATGAGAAACCAGGAACAGTAACAGCCGCTTACTCTAAAACCAAAGGAAACTCAGGTCATTGAGTCAACACCAGAGGTTCCTAGAGTTTAGACTTCGGGTAGATGACCACGAAGAATGGGGAATACAACATAATTTGGGGGGGGCAATTATGAAAGGGAGTAAAGGAAACACTGTTCTGCCCTATGGTCAAGATTCACATTATTTGAGCTTCTTGTGACTTAATGTAGTTTTCAGAATAGTATTAAAGAATCAACTTCTAGTTTAGGTCAAAATATAAGCAAAACACTGGTTTAGAAACAGAATATAAACTCCTTGTGAGTTTACAGCTGACAAAATTTGTGGCCTAAGGAAGCAGCATCTACCAAACTGCACATTGCAATGGAAACCAAGGGTTCCCTGGAGGAAGCCCCTGTGCAGCCAGGCCACTCAGGGATATGACCAGGAAGGCAGAACATGAACTACTCCAACATTAAGTCACAAGTTCCACAGGACTCTGACAGTTACAAAACTACCATAGAGCTACTTATGGGTAAACCATGTCTTGGTATCAAAAGCTGATGAAGAGACACTGAGTCATTGCCCTGTGTGCACTCAGAGGTTACCCAGACCAATTAGTATAGCTATACACCCACATTCCAATATCAACTGGTCACTGCAGAGGCATTATGACCAAGAAAGCCAGGAAGGCCATTTTAGCTCTATTAAACACATTTTCAAATTCAGTTTGTAAAATGGAGAAGAACTATTTCCATTCCCTAGTAATACTAGCAAGGCAAAGATATTTTAGTTGGTAATTTTGGGGGACAAAAGCTATTGTTTATTTTTTTGTACAGCACATCTAACAAATAAACACCCAATTTGGTTGGAATCTCATCATAAAACCAAAACAATTTGGTAAACAGGAATAGCTAGCTTCTTGTATCTGAAATTATACTCCAGTTTAGACCAAGAAAAATATTTATATCTCAATATCAGTCTTACACAGCAGTAAGTTAGAGAACCTGACGTAGCTGGATATGGCAGCAATGTAAATACTTTTAAGGTACATGAGCTGAAATGCACTCCCCAATTTCCCACTCATTATTCAGCTACGGCTGTATGGATGCACTAATCCTGCCCACTCCAGGCTCTGCATACAGCAGCACAGAAATCATGAGCTGTGTCAACACGTTTTGCTGTCACCTGAAATATTCTTACTGAGCACTGTGATAAAGCAGGATACTGCTCACTGACCAAGGATCTCATTTGATACGATTCCTTACAACTAGGAAAGGTATCCTTCAGGAATTGCTGAGGCATGTAGGGTAGTATTGCACCTTTGTCCACTAACTGAAACCAGCAAGAACAAAACAAACTTGAAGAAACCAGCATCTTTATTATGATATTAACCAATCCACTCTCTGAAGAATTTTCCCTTAATCTGAAGTATTTGGGGAAACAAATTCCCTTCACAACATTTTATAAATGCAGCATTATTGGAAGCAGCTTCCCAGACAGCCAATTTCACATCTTTAATTCATACAATAGCTTAGCTTGTGCCTGTCAGCTAAAATTAAGGAGAGGGAATTCCATTACTTGCATCTCATTTGACACATTGCCAAAAGCTACTCAATACTCAGACTATTTTTATTTTCACATTTTTACTGTACTATTCTTTTGCTACCCAAATTTTAACTATAAAATTCCAGAGATGAAACATCACATTAGTCACGTTTAAACTTTTTTTCTGAACTAAGGGTTGCTTTGGCCAAAGTCTGCAGCCACTCCTCTCCATCCAAGAAATTAGCCCCTCGTGATGAAATAATTAGAGATGCAGAAGTCTCTAAGTGTGTAACAGAAATTTAAAAACAGAAATTTAAAAACAAAAATTATGTAGCTTCTACCTATGGAAGCCACAGTAGTTTGCTCCATTCTGGCTTGGGGAGAAGGGCAAGAGCTTTAAAAGTCCAGCACGCATTTAACCCACAGTTTTCAGTGGTCTCCATCTCATACCACAAACATCAATCACGAGTTTGAAATTTTTATCAGGATTCTGGCACAACTACATTTGTGTTCTGACTAAAGACAACCAGCTAAAGCAGAATCAGGAGACTCAGGTTTCCTAGGGAAATCTAGATTTCATTCCTGGGTTTGGCCTTGTTTTTCAAGTTCACAGGGTGCTTGAAGACTGCATCCATTTCTATTTGCAATGCACTTCAGAGATATTTGTTGTGAGAAGACTGAAGTCTTCCTATATCAGACTTAATTTATCAGACTTCCTATCTGAGAAATACGTGGAGTGGTGGAATTCCCAGTGCTCTGAATGAGTTAACATACTGCTCCCTACTCAGAACCCCACCATTGGCTTCTGTACCACTAAGACCCTCACAAGGAACTCCATGCAGGGGAGGGAGAAGGGTTAAAACATGCACAATGCAGCAACATTTTCAGACATCATTCAAAAAATAAACCTAGTGTATCAATGTTCTAGGAATCTCTTTGGCAGCATGAAATTAGTATGTTCTGGTGATCCAAGACAAAAATAAAGGCAAACATCCCAAGGAGTAGCTGTTAAGACTATTGAAAAGGAACTTCAAAAAACACAGAGCATAAAAATGCCCTTCTTTCAGGTTAACTTGCAAGAAATCTGATCTATCCCAATAAGAATTGATTAAAGCCTCTTCACTGTCAATCACTGAATTAACCTGAAGCAGCTCACTCACACTGCTAATAATTCACTGTAGACACAAAGAATTTGAAAGCAAAGGGAGAACTGCATTGTGCAGACAACCCAAGCAGGTTTCCCGAACTTTCAGATAAGCAAGGACAGGAATTACTGTTTGCCAAAGGTATAGTTAATCAGAAGTAAGGACACATACCAGTCTTTGCTGCTCCAACAAGAGATCAGCTTCCTCCTTCTCTTTCTTATACAAAATCTCCATTTCTTGTAATCTGAAGATGAACAGAAGAACAGAAGTAGTCAGAGGTCATTTAGTTTCATGTTGGTGTTACTCTACATGCACAGCCCCCTGAAATACAGTTACAAGAGTAAAAGTCAATTGCCCTTAAAAGGAACTCTTCTCTGTCTATTCAAGTACCACAGAAGTGAAACTCCCTGCAAGCTGCATTTCAGCCCTTACCAAAAGGTCTGCAGCGCTAGTGGCAGGTGCTTACCTGTGATCTGTAAAGGAGTTGGAGCACTGAAACACTACAGTAAAATACGGAGGAAGCTTTCTCAACTTCCACAAGGGGTAGCAGAGATGTTGTGTGGCAGAACCTAGTAACCTACTGCTGACTCTTCCTTGTTTCAGGTAGAAATTTTGAGTTATTTTATTACCTTTTCTCCATCTCCTGCTTCATGTCAATGCCCTGCTTCTCCAGAAGTTCCCTCTGAGCAAATGTCCAGTCCACTGGCTCTGATGGAGTCTCAGCTGATGGTGTTTTCTCTCTTTCTGCTCGTGCTTGCTCTGGGTGGTTGAATCTGAAGACATGATTTTTACCCATGATGATACGATTTCCTAGAAATAGGAACAGAAGTTTAACTCTTTCAGGCAAGGATTCCAAACCATTGATAAATATTAACACTCTTCCCATTTATCCTGTAGGTGACAGCATAAGAAAAGATTGCCCTATAAGGATTTCTGTGCACATTCAAGGGAAGTTGGTGACATGAAATGAGAGTGCCTATGTTGTACAGAACAGTCACAGTGCTTTTAGAGGACATCATCACCCTCAGGGGTCCAATCTAACATCTTAGCAGAATTTATAAAAAATTAAAGGAAAAACCTGACAGAGGGACCAACAGTTGCAGTAAATCAAACACATCACTAACTCCCATTCCCTTCCTCCACTGACTGCCAAAACAGAGGCAAAAGCCACTTCAGCAGGATTTTCAGCTTAGAAAAGCCTGACTTCAAACACTGGAACACATGGTGCTTACTCTTCTTTAAAATGTGGTCTACATGTATTGATTTTATTTTATCCCACTATTCAGTGGGATCTAGGGAAGAATTTTACAACTTCTTTTACACTAATGTCAAAAGAGTTGAAAAAAAATCTAATACTGTTAAGTCTTCTGGCTAAATCCTAGAGTTATCAGATGTCCACAAAGCCTGAGAGATGTGCACGTGGGAAGAGAGTGAAATGCCTCTCTTCTTCCAGAGAACATAAAAATGGAGTTGAAATTTTAACCAGGCATTCTAGTAAACAGACCTCCAAAGTAACGAAAATTGTCCTTATCAATACATTACTACATTAGCGGCTCTTAAAGATGTCAGAGACTAAGTCTATATTCTTCTAGTAACTCAATTGTCTAGATGCAAAAGAAAAGGGGAAAAAAATGTACTTTTAAAAAGAGAAAATAATTACTAAATTGTCAAGTCATGGTATTCAATATGAACCATATACAGGTACAGAACAGCAAAAACTGTTCTTTTGTTGTCCAGACTTGTACTGAAGTCACTGCACTTGATTCCATGACAATACTCACCTACAACATGGTACAAAGAACTCAGAGGCAGGTTTTGTTTGCTTGGTTTTAGGTGTTTTTTACCAGTAGAAAAATGAGGGACGGATGCAGAAAGCATCATAGTTCGAAAGATACAGATTAAACCCCCCAATTTAGGGAAGTAATTCTCTCTAATTCTTCCCCCTCATTCCTTTCTAAGGGAATGTAGGGGACTGAGTGGGAAATCTAACGAGAGCAAAGAGAAGCTGCTCTACTCCTGCAGAGGGTCGTATCTTAGCTTTGCCACAAAGGTGGGAATTTTTCATCAGCAACTGGCAGTCAGTCTGCTCTGTCTCTCTGAGACTGCCAAGGGCAATAGGCCTGGGCAAGAAGGTATTTGAATAATCTCAGGCTGAGCAGCAGGACAAGCAGGGTGCTGCGTGGCAGTGAATATTTAAGTATACTTGGGTCTAGTGCAGCAAAGGATGAAAGAAAACAAACTGCAGCTGGCAGAAGAATGGTACCAACTTCTGTTTAAAAGCTACACTCCAGAAAGGCAACACTGCCCCTAAACAGCACCTGGCATTCCCTATAGATGATGTAAATTTCACATATAGACAGTCTACAAAAAAATCTATGGTAACATTTCTTACCTGAGCGCAACTGCACAGGCTGCACAACCCTCTTGCCATTCACGTAGGTTTCTGATCGTTCACAAGGCTCCAAAGTAACAATAACTACAAAGAAAACACTGATGAGTGAGACTTTGGAGAGTCCTGTAGAGGAACAGAAGTGCGCAAGCCCCAGAGGCCTCTCATTTTCTGCTTATGTTCATACTAACACCAAAGAAGAGAATCATCCCTGGATGTCATGCTGCTTAAAAATAAAAATCCAGGAGGACCCTACTGACTTCTCCACATACTGCAGTTGGAAAGCCGGCAATTTGAAGCTATTATCACTTAAACAAATTTTATTTTCGTTCCCAAAGACTAGAGAAAACAACAAGTCAAAACTGATCCTTTTCTTGAGGTCAGAGAACAATGCCTTGTTAGAAGAAGTAGATTTTTACCTTCACCATTGTTGTTCCTCTCACTTCGGAAGATGCAGTGCTCTTCCTTGATATGAGCCCCACTCAATACAATGTCTTGCCTCCGCTCAGCGTCAGCTTGGCCAACCCTGGATCCAACAGAAGATTTTTCAAGAGCAAATCAGACACCTTCTACAACTCTGCATCGGACAATACAGCCCAGAAATAGCCAGGAAAAAGTCTGAACTATTAAGACTACCCTTCAAATGTAAAGGTTTGAACCAGTGCTTAATTCTGCACTGCAGAGAACCTGCCTGTTCTGCCATGAATTGGAGGATGACAGCTTTGCAAAAGAAAACTTTTCTCTCCCTTAAAACATGTCACTTGGAGAACTGAAATGTTAAGTACCTCTGAGTTAAATGTAATTCCTTCCCTCTTGCGAATCCCTTCTCCTTTTAGAAAGGGATACAGAAGGGGGAAAAAAACCTGACAAAAACTTCCAGTGGTGCTTTTCAGCTGGCAGACAGAGATCATCCCTCTCAATAATCACCATCTGCACTTGAACAAAGGAGCACAAATGGCTCAGGAGGCTCTTGCTGAATAATTTCATGCCACAAGCAGTTTCATCCAGCATCCAGACAGTGAGAGGCTGGCTGTACTCCTGGAGCACGAGGACGTATGTCTATTTCAAACCCAAGCGTTTGAGCAGTTCTAGGTACAGACAACTTAATTTCCAATCCTAATGTTTATGAACTTGCTCTACTTATTACTTTACACATTTCTGATGTCAATGAGCTAGGCTCAAAACATATAACAATTTCTTAAGCCCTAAGCCATTCTAGTCATCACTCTGTGCTGAATTCTCTACAATTTGATACTCCTTTCAACGGGCTTAATGCACATTACAGTAGTACCATATGCCAGCCCCTGTCTGTCTACTCTCCTCCACTTGTTCCCCAGGAATATACAAACTAAGCAACCAAACACAACTTGGTGCTCCAAAAATAATAAAAATCACGTCTCTCCTTCTACCTGTCTTGACAATAAGTTTTGGAATAAAATCAATTTTTAATTCAAAGTCTGGCAATTAAATTTGCTCTCACATCTGTGAATGCAGAATACATTAACTGTACACTGGCACATATAACAATTTATTTAAATAATAAAGCTAACACTCAGCCATATTCCAGTTGCTATGGTTTTCAATCCTGCACCCATCAAAATCTCTCAGGCATTTAGTTTTACTAAAAATTTAAGAGGGGATGTCATGCTTTCTTTTACTGCCCAGGTGTAATAACAATTTCTTAAAGCTGAGTGACTGCACACGTTACTATTAAAACACCAAGTCAACTTAAAAGAAATTGCATTTCTGCACTTTTTTCCACCTACAGCAATCTCATGCTTCATTTGTACCTGCAACTTGAACAGCTCAAGGCACAATTATTATTTCAACTCATGGTGTCTCCAGCATGGGGATTTAAGCAAGCAAAGAAGGCAACTCCAGAGTGTGTCAGCACCGACTCTCACCTTGTAATGCCATCTTTGATGTAGTACAGCAGACATTCAGACATGAGTGGATCTTCATTAAGGTTTACAAGATGAGGAGTCTGAAGGAACAAAGAGAAAAAGTTAATTAAGAACTGAGGTCCTGCTTTCAGGCTCCTTCCTGCAGCTCTAAAGGGTGTGCATTAATCCAGCAGTTTTGCCACAGTATCAAGATTATTCCATAATGGATTTGTTCAAACATAACCTCTTAAAGTATTGCAAAGCACCACAAAGTACCAGCAAAATACAGCTCAGATTGCTTAGTTATCCAAAGTATCAATCCATAGAAGGAAGAAAGGCTCCAGCTGGAGGAAAAAAGTCCTTATAAAGTCTCTGTAAACTTTGATAAGAGAAGTCCAGCAGCAGAAAAGGTTGCTTCAGTAAAATTTTGAAACTGATATGGAATCAACTTTGGCTTTTCCTGGACTGCACAGGTCAGGCGTTTATTTGGCAAAGTCTGTTAACATCAAAACAAAATCTAAAACTACCAATATTCTCTGATACCAACAGCTAAGGAGATGTTCATCTAAACTTCTTCTAAATTTAAATCCACTACAGTTACTAAACCAACCTTCTTTGGTGAAAAAACCCCATTGGAATCAGCAAACAAGTCACAAGGCCTTGGTGTGAAAATCTAGCCAGTGAGATGGCAGTAAGCACAAGCACAAAAGAAAAGGCAAAAATGGTTAAACATAATTAAAGCAGAAAGATGATAAAAGAGAAATAAAACTGTTAATAAGCCACTTGTCCCTTTGTTACCCTCAAACAGAATAAATTTAGGAAAAATAAATAAATTTGGCTCAGATTCCTTGGGAACGCTATTTCCATCAACTTACCTTAGATGCAAAAAAGTTTACTTATCAGAGATTTTAACAGCACTCAGTTTACAGAAGCTCAAAAATTACTGGATGCTCACAGTGAATTTGTCTTTGAACAAAGAACTCTGATTGTCAATTGCCCAATGAAAGATTTAATTATAAGCACAGAAAGGGGGAGAAAGAAAGACAGCTTTTTCACCCCTAAAAAGGGTGACCTAAAACTGCAGCTGAAGATGTTCGATGCTGTCATCGCTGTTCACTGCACAAATCAGCACCTGGAGTCGAATAAAGCTCTTTGATCAAGAGAAAAATGGAGAGAAACCAAGTCCCAGGCATAGTCAACTGCTGCAACACCACTACAACTTGCACCACTGGAATACTTTGTAAGAAATAAAGCTCCACAGCTTGAGAGATGATGCTGGCACACTCAATTATTCACTCATTGCATCTGATGAGATACACACTGGTACCTTAGAAGTGTAAAGTCTTCATAAAAAACACTTCACATTTTCTATCTAAGTTCTCATCTCCTAAATTTTCACAACAACAGAACCACAGTTACTAGAAGGAGAACTAATGGAACTGCAAGGATAGCAAGGAACAGAAGCAGACAGGACTAGGTTGGGAGTTTAACTTCTCCTAATATATCCTATATGGGTAAAAATAAATACTATCTATTACCAAAGCAACTATTTTACCCAGGTGGCATTTATACACAAACCTGATCAGCTGAAAATGCACCAAAAGAATCATCAAAAAGAGCTGATGGCCTCTGAGGAAAAATCTAAAAGGAGATGAGGATCCATAATGTAAGAGAAAGAAATGTAAAGAACACTCAACGAATCAGCGTCTTTACGAACCTTGGGCACTCCTGGAGTAGCTACCAAAAGCAAATCTGAATTCTACCAACCCCAAGCATCACAGTCAAACACTATCCGAAATGAAGGATTAAACATTTTAACCAATGCTGGGGTTCTACATTTCTGTGCAGTGCCTCTGAATAGGTCCCTGCTTAACCTTAGATCAAGTTTATTACACACTTGCACACTAAAATATTACCCTTGCTGCTTGTTCATAGACTTGTAAGATAAAAGAAAGTAGGTTCTTCTCCTTGTACTTCTTCTATAATTCTGCTTTACCTGCAGAGATAGCTTCTTTGCTAATCTAATTATTTTATAGTTACAGCACCGATTTATGCCCTTTCCCTGCACAGTTATGCTTCTTTCAAATTTCAGAAAATAGAACTAATGGCAAGTATTGAAAGAAATATTCCCCTGCACCCCCTATGTTCAGTGGTTCATTAGATCACCATCCCTTTTTCCAAGCAGAAAAAGGATTAACAAACAATTCAAAGAAGAGCATCTAAACAAGCCTTAAAACTTCTCTGGATATCTCAGAGAAGAACAGGTAGAGCACACAAAGGTCACACACAGCTACTGCAGAAAATGGCAACAAAATTAAGACACAGCACCTTCTGATTTGCTACTGAATCAAGATACAATAGGAGCTGCAAAACTTCTCCTTGCAGCACAGCATCTTCTAAAGGAAGATATAAAACAGTTCAACTCTCATCACCCTCCTCTCAGGTTGATTAGCCTTTTGGAGACATCATGCAACAGTTCGTAATTTTCTCTACCTTTTTGGGTGAGAAGACTCCCAGTGTTCCTCCATCTTCCCGAATGGCAACTCCCATTTCTGCCAACAATGCCTCCCTGAGAGAGAAAAACAAGATATTGACTCCAATTTAGGCTTCTTAGACAAGTAAGGTTTAATGAAAGCCAGGTAATTAATACATTACACTTCAAACTAGGCTATCCAGGACTGCCACCACCTCAGAGCACAACAGGGCAAGTTGGTAAACTTTAGTCTGAGAGTGGCCTATGGAACAGCAACTTTAACTGTGAGAAATCCAGGAAAGAGCAGGACTTTCCCCCAGCATTGCCCCTGCTGTTCCACATCTAACACAAGGGTCAGCAGAACTATCCCTAACCCTATACTGCTGCTCCACTTTACTTTGAACAAGAGCAATTTTCTCCATTTTCCACTTTCCAGAGACCATCCATATTACAGCACTTCTGATTCCTGACCTTTCCATCCTAATGGCCTCTGTTTTCCTCAGTTTCTCTTCCCATGTTTCATTCAGCTCTGCAATGATCTTCTCAGATTCCTGTGTGAAAATACCAAAAGCTGTTTTACAATTCTTCCCAAAGTTCTTCACATAATACACAAAGCAACTGAAGTTTGTGCTTGGTTCAGGCCTCAAATTAATTTCACTTGTAAAAAGCATTCTTAGCACCTTAAAACTCTTGTTTCCCTTAATTTTTAAAAGGGTAGATAGTCCTGAAGGCAAGCTGAGAAGAAAAGATGACTTCATATCTAGCCACAGTCAGACTTTATTTTGAACCACCTAAACTTGTTTCTCTTTTTTTTTTTAAATCTGGTTTACAGACATTATTCAGTAACTGAATGCCAAGGAAATGCAGAGACCACACTGTTATTCCCATGGCAACGGCGGGTTTCCAATAGGAAAGGGATATGCAGCGTGTGTTCAGCCCTGTCTGATGGACAAACATGAGAATGTAGCATAGATTCAACACAGCCAGCTCTCCCCTCTCCTCCACCCATGGACATTGGGGGGGCTTTCATAAAAATCAAGAAATACTTCACTGTGATGCACTTCTGCTGTGGTTCAATTCCGTGCAGCACTGGGACAAGGCTGCCTTTGTCTGGATCAAATATGTCATTCTGTGCTTCACATTTTAATCTGTGGGGGCTGGGCGAAGACAACAGTAGCAGGATTATTCTTCCTCCTTTTTTTCAACTTTGGGGTAATTTGGTTTTCTGAAAGCTGAGTGCATTTGCAAGTCAGACTTGGCTCACACTAGTGCTGACCAGGCCTCTAAGTCTACACTTACGATCAAATTTTCTGTAACTACCACTGCATCAGAGGACCCGTAAATAAGAATCAAGAATTTAATTTATAATTTAGTTGTAGCTCCAGGCTACAATTAAACCTAAATAAACCTAACAGGAAAGGTTGTACACGGACCCAGTTTCTAGCCCACTGCAGATAAGTGCCCTTTTTAAGGTGCAAGTGGGTTTCAGACAATTTCTACAGACACAGGATATATTTATGAAGGGAAGTTCTCTCAGGTTCACTATTTTTCAGCCTCCTTAATACCTACCTTCAAACGTTCAATGGCCTCTTCTCCTCCAGGTGTTGACATGATTCTTTCCTGTATACTGGACACAGATGTTAAGCCCACCTGACTACTGAGAGAGCAGGAGGATGGAGATGCAGTGAGGGACCCCATGGAGGCTGTGGAAAAATTGCCAGGACGTTGATTCTCGGAGGCTAGCAAGTATCTGTGTTTATTGTTCTGAAAATCTTTCAGATCTGAGAGAGAGACACACAGACAGAGGGAAGGCAGGAAGACGGGAAAAAGGAAAATAGGAAGGGGGAAGAAAGAGGAAAAAGGGAAGGAAGGAAGGCAGGAAGGAAGGCAGGAAGGAAGGCAGGAAGGAAGGAAGGAAATACCAGTGTAAGAGGAAAGCATTTAAGCAGCAACAAGGCAAGTTTTGTAATTTTTAGATGGCAGTTCTGAAACAAATCTTTTAATACTAGCAATCATAACATAATAACTCAGCTCATACCCTGAGGTTCACTAGGAAGGACTGCATCATAAACCCTTCTAAACAAAAAAGCTTGAAAAAATAAATTATACATTGGCAAAAAGCAACCATCCTACTCCTCACTGGACATTAAGCTGAGCACCCTGAAGCTCAGAGCAGGACCAGATTGAGATCCTCATGAGATAAGTGACATTTTGGGCTGAATTCTGAGACACCAACCCCTTAAACTCAGGAAAACATTCTCTTCCAGAGCCCTCTAATATGAAATGATGATTAAGTAAATCTTTATCACAGCAGTGGTTCTGCTGCCAAAGCACCCAGACCACACAGACAAAGAACTTCCTCTCCTTAAATTCTCATCAGAGAGGATGTGAATCACCTGTCAGCACATGACAGGGACAAGAGAATGTTAAGTTCACAACAACATCATTATGCTGCTTCTTGACCTTCCTTATCTGAATAAAAGTGGAAATTTAACATATCTGATCAGCGAAATATCTGGTAAGTGTCTGATACTTCAGAAGGTGCTTCAAAGCTTTTTGGCTGCTTGTTTAAATAAGAAAGGCCTTTTAAAAACCTACAAAATTTAATAAGGTAGCTTTTGTAGCCTGAAAACCTGCAGGCCTGAAAATGCTGCCCTGAAAGCCAGAGAACAAGAAAAGCTGCCGAATTATTTAAGAACAAATATACAATGGAAATTTATATTAATTTAACTTGGCTTCTTGGATATGTCTGTAAACCATATCCTCAGAATAATCACACACCAAAAGAAAAATTTCCTAACATGAAAATGTCAGATAACTGAAGAGTTCAGTTTTAATAACTTAGTATTTTAAAATTTAACTTCAAGGACAAACACTTTAAAATAAGTCACTTCAGGAGAGAAACAGGTCAAATCAGACCCTGCAAGTTATAAACAGGGGCATCACACTTACAAAAATGAGATGCTCGCCCAGACATCGCATAAATTTCTCTGTCCTCCTACATCTCCCTCTACTCTTCCCCTGAACAATCCTGCCATTGTCAGCCTTATGTCCTAGTTTACTCCATGCTCAACCTGCTGTTTCAGCCTCATGGAACTGATGATTGCCCCGAGTCAGTTTGAAAACCACCATCTGCAAATACAGGAGGCAGGGCTGGGAGTTTCACAGAAGAAAAGCAGGTTAAGGGAAGGGAATGCTGCCAGGATGAGGAAAGCAGGCATGACAGAGCAGGGATGAAGTCTCAAAAGGCCATGCACTCCTGAAAAGAAAGGAAGTGGCACTTGCAACAGCTCCACAGTCACTGTGACCACAGAGCACCAGAACCCTCAGGACCATGCACGCTGCTCCTGGAGCCGCAGCTCTCACACCATGACATGTGCACACGTTGGAAGCAGCATCAGAATGTCAGACAGGCCAGGATGAGTCTTTACACCACCAGTAGCTTCAATTTTAGGAAATTTCAGACAGATCTCTTTCAGCTGATATTGAGTGAGGGTGAAAAAGACTGACTGAAAGAGTTTAAAAAGTCTACCAACCCAAAATTTACATGGAGTACCTTTCCCTTGCAATGGACTACATATATTCCCCTTCCATAGAAGCAAACACCAAAAGAAATAAAATGCTCTTTGCTGACTGGTTTTAGCCCTATTAAATTAATCACCTGCAACCAAGTATATTTGACGTCAAAAAAAGAGAACTTCATCAGTATAAGATGTCTGGCTTCTTTCTTTTTTTTTTTTAACAGACTATACAAAATAAATGCATTGCAGTATCCAGGAGGAACTGGTAATACTTCATCTTGAGTTCATCAACTGACACACTTAAAACAAATACTTCAAAGTGGAAAAGAGCTGCTAAAATGCCAGGAAGCTATATGAGCAGGAACTGAGTAACTGGAAAAAGATTTGAGAGAAAGATTTTCTAGCTCAAATCTAAACCGTGCGCTGTCATGAAAACACACTGGAGAACCACCACTGTCCCTTCTATACTCTGCCAGAAAGGAACAATGAACATATGCTGCACTTTAAACTTTGCACTTTTTTTTGATTGTGGACTCAAATCTAAGAAGTGCTGGTGAGGCTGGTTTTCATGAACCTGCACTGCATTCCAGTGAGTGTTCTGTCTGGGATTTCCCTGTGAGAAATGCTGGCATGCAAAGCTCTGTTAAAAGCTGATCCAGAGAAAGCAGGTTAAAAAGAGAACCACACAATACACACATTTGCCTCCACTTCCAGAGTATTCATCTCCCATTGGATCAACTGAAAGGAAGCAGGAGGGAAAATACAAGAAGGATCAAAATTGAAGGTTCACTAGCGACATAGGAAGGGAAGAGAATACTACTTGATATTTAAAGAAACAAAACACAGTTTTCAGTAACACAGTTTTTTCAGTTTGGATTTAGAATCAAAACCCACAGACCGTAACAAGCATGAGAACACTTGTATTTCATTGTCTTCTGGCCCCATTGTCTTGAAAACAAGCAAACAGGTAAATACGTGTTACATGTCTTTAAGTAGTATGTGACTAAGTCAGGACTTCTGCTTCACAGACAAAAAGGTCTGAAAAATCAGAAACTGGTGAAACACTTTTTTTTTTTTTTAAGTCAAAGAAGCTTTTAATCCACTGGAATGCATTCTGTGCTTTTATGGGCATTTCCTTCACGAGGAATTAAATCACTGTTCATATTATAGAAGAACGTAGCAGCTAGAATTTCAGTTCGTTTGTCTTGTTTGGAATGAGGACAAGGAAATTGGGCACAAGTGTGTTCTAGTACTTTAAGAGGCTGCTGGCAGAGCAAATCAGTACAACACTGCTCTGCCAACCTAACTCAAAATCTCCCAAAAGCATTCATTAGTTATTCACAAGCAGCTGTTGCATAGTTATTTCAAGATGATAAATGATTTGTCACTTAGGACACTGTCTAACATTAGCCATTGTTTCCTTTTGTGAACAAGGATGGCATTGAAGCCAGGTATCAACTAATAACCTTAACTCTTTAAGGAGGAAGCAAAGATAACTTTTTTTCTCAGTATGAGTTTCTGTATCTCAGCTCTTCTACTGGCAGCCAGACAAAAAGCCCTCCATAACTCACCAGAGCAACTCCTGAACGTGTAAGTTCTATTACATAAAAGAATCTCTACAATCACAGGAAATTCAAACTCCCTATTTTTCCTTGAGAGTTTGAAGGTGCCTTGTCAACTCCACAGAAAAACCTAAGATGGTCGTCCAAAGACAGAAGGGGCTGCCATTTCTAAAATCATGTTCAAAACTTAAATATCAGCACCTATATTAAAATTCTGTGTTTTAAATCCCTTTCTCTCACAGGCTCAGGTCTCCCTCCTCTGCTAGAGCAGCCAAGCCCAGGATGCTGAGGTGTGTTTAATCCACTTACTGTCAATAATATCTCCCAGCCCCTGAGCACGCAGGAGATCCTTAAGCCTTGTCACCTCCTCTTTCAGCTCCCGCACCAGCTTGGCATTGGGATCTTCATTGATAACAGCATTGCATTTAATCTGCTTTGCACGATCAGCATATCTGGAACCAGACCAGAACAATGAAACCTTACCACAAACACGGAACTGCTTATATGCAACTTATCTGCAACACAGGAGTGCAGCAACATAGAAGACATTTAGCTTGCAGCTGTATGTCAGAAGAGTAGGCAATAAATCCCTGCTTCCTCGGCAGGGTAATTGGTTTCTTGCCAGTAGAGTCTTCTTCCCCACAGATAAGCTCAACTTATAATAACCCAAAGGTTTGAAGGACAAAGTATGGCCATTAGAGCAAACAGTTACTCATATCCATCCCAGAGGAAGAGAAAGTACCTTAAAGTGCTCAAAGTTTCATCATAGTTTATGTCTGCTGGACTGAGAGCAGCAACCATTGCAGTTCTGGAGTTACCACCTATAGTGAACAGACAAGATTTTAGATGAAACTACAGTGCACTACCTACCTACGAAATATCAGTATTTTCAATAAATTATAGAATTCAACTAAATTCTACAATTCCAAGAAACATACAAAAACCACAGGAAAGAGTTATATACATTAATACAAGGTGGAACTATGATGACTCAGATTTGGCTACTAAAGATATTTAACCTCATGCTCAATACAAATTTAAGTGAGTTAAAAGCAGTCAGGAAATACAGTAAGACTTTCTTTCCACATTGGCACAGATAAATCAGCCATACCTAGATTTTCTCGAAGAAGCCATGTTAGTACAGAATCCCTGTAGGGTATGAAGTCTGTCTTCTTCTTTTTTTTGCTCTACAAAGAAACAACACAATATGAAAAATAGGAAGGTTTTTCTGTGTAATAACATCTTCCTGACATTTAAATTCTAACATAAATTCCAAGTAGCAAACCTTACACTCAGGCAAAGAAACCAATATCTACTCCTACTCAGATCACCATACCTTGCTGGTGCAGTTATCCTAAGTTGAAAGCATTAAGAAAAAAGGAAGAAGATACAGGATGAGCTTCTTAACATATTTAGACATCGTTTCCATGTTAGACAGTACTTCCTTTCCTTGAGAAGCCAAATGAATGAGAATCGCTTCAACTGAAAAAAAATCATCTAAAAAGCACTTAAGCATATTCAAGCTGTCCAAGGTGTTGACTCACTTTCAAAAGGAACAACAATCATTTATTTGTTTTGTTTGTTTGGGGTTTTTTTTAATAGTAGTTGAGTACAAAAATAAAAGACAAAGTACTTTTCTAAACCCACAACATTTTGCTGGGATCAATATATGCTCACTTAAGACATTAAGTATTGCCATTGCAAAGAAAGCCAGTGAATCAAATTATTGCACTGGTGTTTCTATAAATTTTAACAAAGCTGCAGTTAAGTTTTCTAAAATTATTCTTTCAAATAAAAATAAAATTACTGCACTGAAGGTCTAAAAACTTGCTATGTGAACAGGTCTTCTACGTAAACACAGGCTTCTTTTGCAAGGCTTCTTCACAGTTAAACAAACCAACGCTTCAATCTGTTGACAGCCTGTGTGACACCCACAGAATAGCATCAACTCTATTCATCTATCAAAATACACACAGCTAATAGGGCTGAGAATGCAAGGCCAAGAACAGCAAATGATTCTGCTGTACTCCATGGATTCTACTGTTTCCATTTGACCAGCTACGCAAAGGTTGTTACAGGCAAGGAAATGCTCTACTTACCACTTCAGCCAATGCTGAAATAACTTTGCCCAGAGTTGTGAGAGACTTGTTTATATTTGCTCCTTCCTGAGAAAACAGAAATCAGTATTATGTAGTAATTAAAACTGTCCAACCATGAATCTCTGTAGTCTTCAGGTTTGCAACTATTTTTTCTGTACTTATAACTTATTATTTATCCAGCAAAGACTCCACGTGATGCTTATGCCCCCACTTCCCATTCCTTCCCCAGCACCCCTCCATGGCCCCGTACCTTTAACCGAGTTCCTTTGGCACCAGTGGAGTCAGCTCGCTCACTCCCAGCGAGATCCACAAGGCTGATCTTGCTGACCTAAACAGAGAAAGCACATGAACAAGAGAATTAGTTCTTGGTGAATTACAGCAAGAACAGAACTATAAAGTCACTGCAAGGAAGATCAGTGAAAAACAGTCAGAAAGCCACTTATCTGTAACACACCTTCTCTGTGGAAAGGTCAGTTTCTGTGTCATGTTTCTTCTGAGTAAAGACAATTGTAAACACAGCATGAGAGCGGCTGCTGGTTTCATTCATGTTGGTGGCTGCCACAGTCCTAAAATATGAACAGACATTTTAACAGCACATTTTAAAAAAGACAATTACCTGCAAGGCTGAATGCAGCTGCAGAGGAATGAGAGCAAGAGGCTGCACAGGTGATGTGCTGCCCTGTAACCAAGATCCAGCCACACCTAATATCATTAACAAACTCTTTCATTTTTTCACTCCTGAATTACTCCCACCTTCACCACAGTTTAAACAGAGCTTTCTCAATCTGTGTACTCAGTAGTCCACCTTACATGCAAACACCCAAGAAAACTTGAGCAGCATTTATGTGAGTCTTTCTCACACATTATTAAAGGGAGCCAACAGCTGACATGGAAACAACTAATAATGAACCAGAAACCTAAGCTGGAATGCCAACTTTAGTCCTGACCACCTGAATTAAGGAAAGAGGAGACTGTTTACACAGGTTTTTATACCACGATAGTGACAAGAGTACAGAGCAAAGGCAGAAGTAAATGCCAGAATAATTATTTAGACTTCATCTCAAGTCATTACGATCTTTAAATCTCTACACAGCGATTTGCAGCACTATTTCACCACACAAAGCAATTTCAGCTTTTAACAGCATTGATCAGTGCATATTTCAGTAATAATCCTCACTTACAAGAGGGGTTTTTTAAGTGCTAATGCATAACAGTGATAAAAATACATAACACGCTCCCATCACTAACCTGGCTTTGTTCCCAGCATCCATGAGGTCTGCAATGTCTGTGTAAGATGTGACTGCTAACTTGGACAGATCTTCCACGTATGGTCCAAGGAGAGGATGTTCTCGCACCCGCAAATTCCCTTTGTTTTTCGGGTTCAACAAGTCTCTGACTCTCTCACAGTAAATCTCCATGTAACTCACCTAAAACAGGAATTTTCACAGACAATTTAGTATTTCTGAAGGTCTCCACCATAGCATTTCAGAGCACCAGTGGTAGAAATTCCCCCAGCCCATCACAGGAAGGCTGTAGGTGGGTGCCTCTGGTCATTGAGCAGCTTAAACACTGGCAGAGGCAAGAGTCAAAAGTCTCATGCATCACATGTCTAACATAAGCTGCTGGCCTTGCATCCATCTATAGATCCTTCAACCCTTTCAGAAAACACTGGTGTGTAATGAAAAATTATACACTGGACTCCATAATCATCTTAACAGCTTTAATATGACACAGCACAAGCGTCAAACACGACAGATGGTAAAAGGAGTCTGCTTCCAAGGAATCTCTTTTATGAACCACCAAAGCAAACTTAAGAAGGGAAAAAAATTGATGTCTTGTATGCAGAAGCAATTTTTGATTTTAAAAATCATGGCTATAGTATTTGACAACAAACGTGCAGTCTTCCAGCTATCAGTAAAAAAAAAAACATCTGTAAATGCATCTTTAAATTTTTCAGCCCATCATTTCTTTCAGGATTACTACACAGGTAAAGGAACACTAGTTTTCTGATGAGGGTAAAAAAGAGTCACAGAAAGGTTTTTACATTTGTCTCAAACACAAAAAATAGAAAAGACAAAGTTTTAAAACATAAAATTAAAAAACCAAAACCAATCAGAAATCAGCATCTTAACACAACATCAATAACCCAGCACCTAAGGTCAGTTTGATGTCCAGCATACCAACATTCTTTGATCCCTCACCACACTCACCTCTACAGAATACGACATTTCCTCATTGCTGTTGTCATTTATTTTCTCAAACAGCTCTTCACATAGCTGGAAAGAGATTAAACCCAAGTCAGAAATGAGTCTTTACTGAGAAGTAACAAGTAACTATCAGGACATGTCATGGAAATGGCTTTAGAATGAGGGCAGGGGAAGAAAATAAACCTAATGCATCAACCACACACAGCCTCATTGGGAAGATAATTAATCTCAATCCTACATCACTATCAACCTTTTTTTGTCTAGTATCTCAACAATTGCTCTGGGTTTCACCACTATCATTATTCTGTACTGTAATATTAGAAGTAAGCTTTAGCTCTCTGTTAACTGTTACTGCAGTATAAAAAACAAGTGTGCGTCTGAAGATGCTATAAAAACCAAATTCCCCTTCTGGGCTCAGTTCTACCTGGGGAATGATGCCTGCTTGGCTCTCTTCCTGCTTGCCCATCATGGTGTAGGATTTCCCAGCTCCAGTCTGGCCATAGGCAAAGATGCACACATTGTAGCCCTCAAAGGCGTGCAGGAGCATCTCCTTCCCAATATCATTGTACACACGGCTCTGAGACGCAAAGCAGGGATCTTCAGGCTGGAAAGACATCAAAACAGCATAAATACAGACTTCTCCTATCATTTGAGTAAGATTACAAAAAGCAACTGTTTTTGTTTTTTTAATACTTTTATCTTGTGGGCCAATCCCTTAGGAAGAGGTAAATTAGCCCATTTTTACACACAGGTTTTTCCCAAGGCTGAACAAGATGGAGAAGCACAACAATGATAATGTCACTGCATTGTTTGTGAGTGTATCGTACTCTTAATCTAGCATTCTCTTGCTTCCTGAAATGCTGAATTTTAACATTACCTGCTCCTGAAATCCGGACAAATTTAGCTGTGCTAACATTCTAACATCAGGATCGAGATTTTATCAGACCTCTTCTGTTCCTCGATGCTGCTTATCTGCTAGTTTTCATGCATTCTGTTCATAATGTTCCTGTGACTGGGCTATAATCAACTTTCACGGCTGCTCTGAAAAACTCAGTAAGAAAGGCGAGTATTTTATTGTGAAAACAGTCTTGTTGACAGTAGGTTTGCTCAGAAATATTAAATCTCATTTCACCATCCAAGTTACTAAAATTAATCTTAGAGAAATGCATTATCCCTTCTTTCTATTATCTTTTAGAAAACAAGGCAGGGGAGGAGTAGATGGCAGAACAACACAGTTCTGCTGGAGAACAATTGCTGGAAGTCAGTGAGAGCTTAGCACCGATTCACAGAAGGGTGGGGCACAGGAGCTGGATGAGAATTTATTGCTTTTGCAGCTACTGGAAACATGGATCACTATGCTGCCTTTTCCAGATATGCAAACGAAATCCAGACCATGTATCTTCCTGAACTGTAAGAACTCGAGCAACTGTCAGTTGTCCAAGAGGAAAAATGAATTAACCGTGGCATATGCACATCCTTAAAATATTTAGAACAGAACATTGTTGGAGAATATTTTCAGTCATCTTTCGAATATTTACAAGTTGTTTTAGCTTTCTGCTCTCACCCAAACAGGGAAACACAACGTACAATGACAAGCTTTTAACCTGAATGTGGGTAAGAAAGACTGTGCAGAAACATCTGACAGGGGTGGCATGATCAGAAGAGAATGTTAAATCAAACCAAACAGCAACAACAACAAAACCAGGCTTTCTTGTAAAAGCACTTACCGATGTGTGGGACCAATAAGAGTAGTCAAAGCTGAAGGACTTTGGTGCTTCCTTAGGATTCTTTGGGTTGATAATACCTACAGGAAATAAAATTAAAACTCTTAGCTAACTTGACACTTAGGAGCATGATTAATGAGCTGGCTGACCCACAACCTGTGAATCTGAGTATTCAAAGTTGCCACATGGCATTCAAGTAAGAAGACTGAAGTAACAGACTCACAGCTTCCTAACACTGTATTTCTGTAAGACTTATTCCAAATAAGACAAGAAAAAAATCCCTAGGAGAAATATGCTGCTGCTAAGCAGAATTCTGTGCATTCTCCACAATTAACGAAAGCTTTTCCAGATACCTTTAGGTTGGTGGGTTTAGTGCTTTGGGGTTTTTTTCCTTCCCAGCAACAAAACTGCTTTCTATAACCTTTGCCTGTAGGGGAGCAATACACAATGGATCCAGTCGTCATTGTAATGGTACACACAATGCCTGTAGTTTCTGTATTCCACGGAGGGTAATTTATAAGCACAGCCCTTGTTGCAGAAGTGCATCTTTACTGCTTCCTTCTTTTTGATACTACCGTGCTGGAAATACTTAAAGCTATTATTTCCAGCAGCTGTTTTCAACACCATCTGTGTAAGTAAGGATTGTAAAAAGGCATAGTCCTGAGGGTATCACAATTAGATACCACCTCAGCTTTACACATGTGCCCCTGCACCTAAAGCAGCAATTTGCCTCTGGGAGTGAGACACTAACTGTGATGTGTGCAAATAAAGTCCACAAGGAAAGAAGCCATACAAAGGCATCAGAAGTCTTCCTGGGGATGATTTACATCCTGATACCAGACATCCTAGAAAGAAGATGCTTATTTCTCACATATTCATGCCAGTTAGGTTATGCTTTGGGAGATGGGGGCTTCTCCCTTTCCTTCCGTGATGAATAAAAATTATATCACCCACACCTCTTACCATTTCAAACATGAACTTAGCATCTTGTTTCACTGAAGTCTCTGAAAATGTGGTTACAGGATCCTCATTAAAATTAAATCACTCCTTTACCAGATGCTGTGCTCCTGAGCAGGGCTGTTGTCCAAATTTACAGTGTGGAGAGAAGATCACTGTGTGGATTGCAAATAGCAACAGTTGCTATTCTATTTCTCGTGGCCAACTCCATTTCACTTGGATGCACCTTGTGCTGACATTCTTGCTTTAAAAAAGCTGACAGACATGCAAAGCCAATGAATTATATGCACCAGCACAGTATCAAATTGCAAAAAAATGCTTGTGGTTTTGGATAGCAACACGGGCATCAACATAGAACAAACTGTAACCTAAGCAGTCATATATGGCTTTAGCTTCCCTTTACTAGCTTTGCTCACACAGCAGTACAGCTCCACTCACGCTATTCCACCAGTCCCAAAGAGAACAAAAAACAAATCCCAAAGACAACTCCCTGCCCCAAACTTAAATTAGTTCTTTCCCTGCAGTGTATTCCAGACCACTACAACTCAACAACTTCTCATTTCTCATTTAAGAATTTTACATCAAAGCTCTGAAAGGTAAGGGAGAGGTAATGCCTTGTACCTCGAAGTCCTCACCCAAAAAAGCAGTACAAATAACAGAATCTCCACATTAGTGTCTGAAAAGGCACTACAAACTTGCCATTAGTTCCCCTTTCTTGCTTCCAGCTTAAATTTGAACCATCGCATCGGAGAAGAGTAAAGTTCAGGCTCTGTGATTTAAGCAAGTCATTCCACTCTGCTCCATTTTTTTATCTTTTTAAATCACTGTTGTTATTATTATTGTTACTTTCTTAGACAGACTTTCCTCAGCTCTTCACACTGAGTTCCACATCCGGGTCACTATTTTGAAAATCACTTTCTGGGATGCATGTTTTTGCAAAGCATATCTTGAGAAGTGTATCAGGAAAGGGAGTTTAACATGCAAGAAAGCAGCTCTGTCAGAGGTTGGGAATGCAGCTGCTTGGCCAAAATCTTCCACAGCAGCAGGAATGGGTCAGAGAAAACCTCCCAGCTGCCAGGAACGCTGCACGCTGCCCCTCACCACTGTGATCCAGCCACAGCCTTTGCACTCAGCTTCTGGTCCAAGCCTGAAGTCTCTTTATCCCTGTTTCTGTTTCTTGCACACAGTCTACATCCTCCATTTTCAGAATCATTGGCTTCACAGAATTCTCAGTCTTCAAATGAATCCAGCAGAGCTGACTGGGTGAGGAAACAGAAGATTATGACCTCAACAGATTTCAGCTGGACTGAAATCCTCTTCATTTGGGGCATGGAGCACCAGGTGGGTGCTGCCAGCATTAGAGATGTCTGATGTGGTCTGGGTTTAAACCCCGTGATCAGGTAGGCAATAATGTGATTAAAACACCTGGAAGATGATGAGGCAGCTAAGAAACCAGGAATTCAAACTGAAATAACTAACCTCAGTTGAAGGTGTCTATTGCACCAAGTATCATCTTTGGAGGGACAAGAAAACCCATGAAATCTAGCTACTTTTAAAGGAAGCTAATGGATACTTCTGAAGAAATTAAAAGGCTTCTTATACTACAGGTAAGCTTTATCTTAAAAGTTCATATGCTAAATTGGGAAAAATAGAAACGGTGATGCAGAAATTAAGACTGAGTTGGGAACACCGATTTTATGTACCATGTTTCTCAACCCGCTGTGTTTTCTGCTGAACAAGGAAACAAACTGAATTAAAAGAGAAAGAGGACTGTTTCCAGTGTCTCCAACATTCACAAGAATACTAACAGCTTTTCAGTTACTTTCTTTGGTTTTTAAACCATGCAAGGCCAAGATGAATTATATTAGTGCATCATGAAATAGGTCATCATCTATCTCCTCTCCCCACAGCAGCCTCACCACACGGTCCACACGCTAATGGTTTAATTACAGAGCCTCAGGAAATGAGAAAGGCAATAAGGCAGACGATCACAGCAGGAACACATTAATAGTCTTTTTATCTTAGAGAATAAATTTGTTTATCTGCTATTTCAAAGGTCCAATGTGGCAATTAACTCTTCTGTTTGCAAACTGACACTGCTGCTTTGTGCTGCAGCTATAATTACCATCAGCATGGCACCGGAGCAGCTCTGAATGCTGGAATCAGCCAGTTTCTGAGAAAATCCCTCTTTCAGGCCCCTTGCTTCACCAAGAGCCAACTTATTAGGTCATGGGGTATCTTCTAGCTCTCCACAAGCTAAGCTTTCTGCACCAAAGAGACACTGGAAGGGACATTTTACAGAATGGCTGCCTGCTACACCATTGCTACTGAAACAGACCACACTCGGAACTCCAAGGTGAGAAGGATGAAACAAGCTGAAGATAATATTTCTATGCTGCAGTGCCTAAAACCTCTTCTGGGATCAAAGCAGCAACCACAGCAGGGGTTAATGCCCATCATTTACCTTTGGAATGGAAGGCCAAGAAAAAGGCAAGGGAATGTTCATGGGTTTAAAATATTTTCTACAAATCCTTGATTTGGTTGAGAGAGATAAATGCCCGTATTATTATTTTTCTTTATTTGAATAATGAATTTCTGGAAATTTTGAACAATAAGCTTCTCCTTAAGAAACAATATTTAGATCCGTTTCCTACCTTTGTACGCAATTAGAGTAAGTAATTACACGTCATAAATTGAGAGAAATAAAAGGACACTGTGTGAACAGCTCTGCAGCAGTACCCACGTGAAGCAGCTGATTTAGTACCCACTGCCATGCCCACCTAGAGACACAGCTTGCATTTTAAAAGCTTAGTCTTCCCTTACAGTTATATAGTGAGCCAAGTTGAACTGCTTCACGCCATCCAAAGTTTCTCTAAGCAGGAGTAATTCACATATTCTCTGGAGCTCAAGCAATTAAACAATTCTTTTCAGCTGCTCAGCTGTTTAAGTTTGGTGGACTTTTTGATACCTGTAACTACAAATATTTTATATCTCACTGACCAAAAGGTAAGGAAATGCACAGCTTTAGAAGAAATTTCTTCACACCAAATAATCTAATTTTTTTTAGTATTATATAAGACCCAAATTCTTTAACTTATTAGTCCTTGTACCGGACAAGTACATAGAGCAGTATAGAGGAATAAAAGGAGAAAGCGGGAGCACAATAAATGAAAGAATTATACTTTTAGATGTGCTGTACCAACAGTAACAGACCAATCTCCACAAAACATTTGGATTTTATCATACCCTTACTTAAACAGGCAACTTCATTTTTTGACATTTTTATTTCCACAGTCCATCCCACTTGTTCCTTAATTAACATTTTATATACCATCCACCATCTGCTTTTACAGCTAGCACAAAAATAACATATACTTTCAACCTTTCAAATCTATGAGCTCAAATTCATCCCTAGTTTTTTAGCAAACACTGTAGCAATACTTGAAAGACTACTCTTGAAATAGTACCCATGTATTTCCTAATATGTATTATATTGCATTCCTATTGTCACTTTGGACATCCAAATTTTTTGCCTTAGAATCCAATTTTCATCTCTGAAGCTGAAATTCAAAAAGCACAGGTCAAATATGCACTGTATTTTACAATTAAAACCAGAGTGTGGAGCACAACTGAGAGCCGATGCAAAGTTAAAATCTTCGAGGGTATTTTCAACTGGAAGCAGCATTCTCTGTCTTCTCGCTCCTTCCTAAACATACACAAACACATTCTCACTTCAAGCCTTCATTTCTGGACTTACACTTCCAGTCTCCTTTAAAACTAACCAAGTAAACAGACAGTAGGAAGCCTACAAAGCGGAGAAAAAAAATCCACAAAAGCAAGGAAACTCAGCCAACATCAGCCCCCTCATTCCATTCCCATCTACTCAGCCACATAAATATTTTTGCAGGCACAAAGAATGACTAGAAGTGCTTCTTAACCACTCCAAACTCGTATCAATTATGACACTGAATTTGCAGTCCAAGCCTGATCTGTTTTCATGCCAGTCAGTGCTGCTCCTCAGCATGTCACAAATTTGGCAGATTAGAAATTATCTGCAGTTCAACATCTGGGGATGCCAAATACACACAATTCCTTCTAATAAGCTCTTGGAACAGAGAGACAGAGTGCAAAGCACTCAAGAGGCAAGAGCTGAAATTATTCTCTTACCCCTCACTGCATTTAAAGCCAAGTCTCTGGACTGCCCAGCTCGGCCTCTGTTAGCACCCGGAGTCATCTTGCAGGGCACGCTGCCAGCAGCCATGCCAGGCACTGGTCACTGCGGGGTGCTCCAGAGAACTGGCTAACTGCAGCGTGCCCTTCAGATACACACCAGCAGACAGAATTAACTCGGGCTTTATCCTGAGATTAGCTGGTACACAGTCTGTGCTAGGAAGGGGGGTGAAGGGACAGACACACTGACTTTTTTTTAAGAACTAACAGACAAACAATTCCTAATCAGAAATGAAACCCAACTATGATGGAAGTCGAGTATGGAACTGGAAAAACCGACCTTCCCAGATTTGTGCAACACAGTCTGCTCTGTCCTTAACATCTGCCATTCCCATACTGCTACCTTACCAGGCAATGCTGAGGGCACAAAACCTCTTTAATTTCTACATATGAAATAAAATTAGATTTCTTCTCATGGAGAGAGGCTTCACAAGAGCCTCAACAATTCTCCCTGTGGCAGCATTGTTCTAGCCCAAGCACACATGCCTACCAAATGCCACCACTCAGAGATAACAGCTAGCAAGAAAAGCACTGTCTTCACTTTTGTTTCCCTTAATCGTTAGTAAAGGAATAGGCAGACATTTTCAAAAATCATTCTGGTCTAGACAGAACTTTGGAAAGGGTAACTATTGGGGGGAAAACATAAAATAATTAATTTCTATGCCTTCTTCAAACTCTATTTGGATCAATATAAGCAGTAGTTTTATTATGTCTGAATAAACAACTTCTCCAGTACAAAAAATCTGGGGCTTTCAGAATTGACTCCACAAGACCAAATTAACATTAAATACAGAGTCTCTTAAAAAACACGGGTCTGGAAAATATATCTGCACCATCTGTAGACTGGAATGACAACAATGGGAACATGTTCCTTACAGAGAGCAGGGTGGAGCAGGCATTCTTTATTTGCTGGAACGTGAATAACACCACAAAGACACGTTTAATACAGGCTTCTTTCCTAGGCATACGCTGCAATCAGATCTATGGCCATAGTGCTTTTATAAGACAGACTTTCAGGGCTGTTATTACAAGAGATAAATGAAGGGAAATGGACACTTCCAGCCCATGAAGCAGTGCTTGCTTTTCAAAGCATTGTTTGCATTTTTCAAATCATTAAAAGGGAAGGAAACCAAGTAGAAGCTAAGAACAGCTCATTTGGAATTCAACCGGATTCTCTCCCCACTGTGGAATTTCAAGCCTGTACTGGGAGAAAGGTTGGCTGGGGGAGGGAGTCAGGCTCAACAGCACCAGAGCAAGGCAAACGCTCACTCACAGAAGCTGCTGGAAAGCCGCTCTCATCCTCAGCTGCTCTTACAGATCCAGGAGCTATAAATACCAGCTCTCCAGCTGGTGTTCTTGGAGAACAGCATGCCAGCAGGCTCTGCAGCCGGCAGGAGCCAGCCGAACCAGACTGTTCTCCCTAGATGAAAAGTTGACCCAAAACCATTCCAAAACTTCCACTGTCAACGGATTACCTGGGAACGTCCTACTGCAGAGGCAGCATGTCAGGTCTGTGTGTGTGGCTGGGTGAGTGTTCCAGCTGAATTCTGGGCTCAAGTTTTCAGCCTCAAGGCAGGTAAAACAGTATCTCCCTTCACCCACTGCTCTGACTTGACATCGCCAAGAGCCAATGGCCTCTCCTAAGACCGTTTTTACCTTCAGACACACACCAGCAATATGTTAAGAGAACACCACGTAGCACTGGAATCTTGGGGAGCCAGGTCTTAAGGATTTCAGTTCAGTACTTAAGTCAGTTCTTAATACTGTATGTCTCTGGAAGAATTTGTGTAGTGAATGAAAATATCCAATTCTTAAAGTGGTTCCTATTAACAATTTGCATTCTCTTCACTTCTACTTGCACACTAAAGGTGGCAGTTTACTTAAGAATTTGATAAAAAGAATCACCTCTAAAGGCCTAGTTCTATGTCGGTGGGCACTAATTCTGAAGGGGAAGCATTTCACATGGAGAACTCACCACTGACAGAAACTGCTCTGCCATAGTTCCATGCTAACTCCATAACACAATGTAGTCTAACTGCATTTAACATCAGCTGGAACACCCTAGTCATCCCACAGTCTCGCTCCAGACCCAACATTTGCATCTCTAGCATTTAAAGATCATTAAATGTTCATCTTCCCCCAGCTCCCCGAAGTCACCTTCTAAATTTTTTTAACAGTGCAGAATTAACACTTCAAGCTATTTTTATTCAATCGTGAGAAAGGCTTTAGAAGGAAAATCAAGAACCTAAAAAATTCCACATTTTTACTTCTACTCCAAAAAAATATTCCAGACTTGCAGCAAAACATATGAGCTGTCAGTATTGCAGGGCATTCAGAGACAACAACTAAGACAGACTTGTGCACACAGAAATCCCTAATGCTGCAAAACACAGAGAGCTCTAATGCTCATACTGGAAGCAGGCAGTCATCAGAAGAGTTTGGGTAACCTCTGCTATTGTGACCTCTTTGAGTTGTCTTTCAAACCTCAACCACAAGATCATTCAGGCACCCTCCACATGACAGAATTTATCTTCCCATAAACAGCCTGTTGTGATAACACATCCACCACGAATGCAGAGCAGTATTATCATATTGGACAAGCATTCATTTATTGCACCACTTACAAGGATTTACAGACCAGAAAAATCAGGGTAGGAGTGAAGTGACATTCCTGCAATGCTGTTTATTTTCCCAAGACAACCTCATCATCCAAGACACAAGTATAAAACACTAGAAACACTTGAAAGAAAAAAAAACCAAATGAGAAAACCAAGCTGTATGCTTTAAGAATCAATGCTTTTTGGAAGGCACAAGGCATCAGAAAGGGGATATGCTTATTTTTTGAGATATCTAAAATTATTATTTTCATAAGACAGCTTGAGAGTCAAGACTGAAGTCTATCTACAACAATTAAGCTACTTTTCTATACTTTCATAAAAGCATCTCATCAAGAGAGAAAGAGTACATTTAACTACAATGAACTTTTTTACATGCTTTTTCTATCTATGTAGCACGTTACATAAATTTCCCGCCATTTTACTTTCTATATGTACTCAATCATAGTCAATAAAAACCAGTTTCTTGTAAGGCCTTTCTTCATCGGTAATTTAGACCAAATATTATTTCCATGATACAAGCTCCTTCCTGAAACTATCCAAACGATACTTACAGAAAAACAATGCAGAAATAAAACCAAACTCATTATTCTCCTGAAGGCATACACACACAACGGGGTTTCATTTCCACTTAGTATATTTTTTGGTTAAGAAAGCAGTTAAAAATTAATCCGAAAGGAAAAAGATAAGCAAACCATACTTTTTTTCCCCTCCCGCTTAGGATCAAGCTTCTTTGAAAGAGGTTACTACTTTTTAGAGCTATAGAACACTGAGAAAGGCAAACTTCAACAATATCCCCTGTCAAAGTATATCAATAAACGAAGTGGCTGAATTACTGATGAGGTTACCTTACTCTATGAACCTTTCAATAGTTTTGACTTTTGTATTATATTTCAAGTACCACTAATTTAGACAAACATGCAATAAACTGAAAGCCTTTTAAGTTCAGTCCTGCTTTCCCACTCATTTTTAATTTGCTCCAGAACAATTGCATAAAGCAGCATACATCTTAAAATAAAAAAAAAAAAAAAAAAAAAAAATAAAGAAAAAACCAAAACAAAGAAGAAATTAAAATTAGATGCTTCTGCATTAGGTTTTTTGGTTTTGTTTTTTTTTTTTATTTATTTAAACATTTAAGTCTAGATCTGAGGTTTATACACCTTAGGGAGAAAAAAAACCCCAAACAACAAAATAACTACTAGAATATACTTTTTTCTTCCTACAACCTCTACAAATTAATTCCAGAATGTCTTACCAAGTTTTTCTGATGCCAAGGATGCCTGGATGAGAAGCTGACAGCCATATGTCCACAGCAGCAGCTGGGACTATTGTTGCTGGCAGATGGGACCACTCAACTAGGCCTATTTTTATTAAACATCCAGTACCTTCAGCCAACATTACTGAAACACGGAGACTACTGCTGAGTTAAAACCCCAACAGGTAATTTTCAGTCCTGACCTGAGGATCCAGCTGCACTCAGCCCATCCAAGATAACCTGGACTGTGCAGGTACACCTTTCCACTACTATCGTTTATGGCAAACCAGAACATACAATAATCACAGATGAACTGTAGTTTGAGAACTTTGGTTTACTCTGTCACTCGCACACACAAGATGCTAAACCCTATTTTCATTCATCTAGTGCACAGTTAATTGTAACAGACACATTCCAACTGGGGTACTTCCTTATTTCCTTGTTTTGTTCATTTCGTTTTTAACGCTTATTTAGATTTTTAAAAGAATAAGCCTGCTGGGCTCTTTGCTAGTGATTATGATCTAAATGCTGTCTTGTAGCTACTAGCTTGAAGCTCTGCTTCATTTTCTTTATTTATTTCTTTAATTATGCATTATTTACTTACAGGCAGGATTATCAAATCACTTCCACAAAAAAAACCCAAAACAAACAAACAAACCAACCAACAACCCAACCCAACCCAACCCAAAAAAACCCTCGAACAAACAAAAGCCAATCCAGAAAAAGCACAACACTCGGGAGTCTTTAGGCACAGAACAGCTTCGTTTTTCAGCTCAATAACCCAAGGCAGCAGCTGCCAACGTTGTTTATATTTGTTACGTTTGAAAAGCCCATACAAGAATGAGCACAAGATCTACTGACACACAAAACACTCTTAGATCTACAGCTCAGCTTTCATGTATTACACTGCAGAATCTTTTTCCCACTCACCACAAAAACAGCAATTAATTAACTGGATAGGAAGAAGTAATTAATACATTGTGGGCAAGATGCATTTGTGTAAATCTTTCTGAACAAAAATTGGAAAAAACAGGAGTTAAAAAACATATTCAATCAAGATATGCTGAAAACCATGATTTATACTTTAATTACTAATTTCAAAAAGACACTTGTGAGTTTAGCCATGATAAGCCACCTATTCAGTAATTTAAAGAATATGCTCTTCAGAATCGAACTCCAACTGAAAACGGCATTTTGGTCAACTGAATTCACTTGCTTAGCAGGTGCTTTTGAAAATAAAGCTTATGTTCCTTAGGATGGTTTCTAAGTGATAATTATTAAAAAAAGATGGCCTTTTCTGAAATTAACCCCACTCAGTTACTGTTTTGATGGAGTTTTTTAATTACTAATTTGATGGTAACATCACCTCTCCTTTGGAAAGTATTTTGCACTCCCAAGGTAACTTAAATAGAGGAATTTTACAGCTTCTAACTTGTCCTGTCTCTAAGAATTCCTCCATTACCTTTTCTTCTCCTACCCCCACTTCTCCCCTGTCCACTGAAGAACTTCTGGCAGTATCATTCAAATGGATCCCATCTGCAATTAGATGTGATCCAAGCAGCACAGGCCTTCTGCCAAATTCCAACCCCTTAATGCAGTCGGCACATGTGACTTCAGCTGAACTGCAGAATCTCAGTTTTGCAATGTGTATTTAAGACATAAAGACTGACAATTTAAGCGCACGATGCTGTATTACTGCAGATCAATACCCTTTCAAGCATACAGGGAAAAAATAATAGTTTTGTCATCATGTAAAGCAGACAAAAAAAAAGAAAAAAGAGACAAATACTATGTTTCAAGTACTGATTTCAAAATTCCCATATTTTGCATCCTTCCAGCAGAAAAACAGGAGTCTCAATTACTCACAGTAAGTGTCCTTAACATTATGGGTTAAAGATCTTAGTACAAACTCTCTTTTTCCAAGATTAAGACACATATAGAACTGTATTCAGCTGCACTGGCATTTTTGAACAGTGAGAAATGATAAAGACAGAGACCTACTATGAATCTTGATTAAAGGTCTTGCTCTCCTAGGAGGAAATGACATTAAAGCCAGATAGGATAACAAGTAAATTCTGTAGGAGTGCATAAGCAAATTATGTTGTTTTGCTTCTAAGGCAAAGGACTGTGTAATGAAATTGAATATAAGCTTTCTAACCCAGAGGGACGTTTTGCTTTGTTGGCAAGCACCCTGTGAATGACAGGCAATCCCTAAAGCCGTGAACAGCCAAATTCACACAGAAACTGTTGAACAAAAGCAGAATGTCAAGCAAGAACCTTGGTGGCATTCTGACTTCAAGAACCTACTTTGTTATATATGTCAAAAACCACTCCTTTCTTCACACATTCATCGAAAACTATTTATAAATAAAGTACATCTGTCATACACTTTATTATCTGTATCTTTATACTGTTTTCCTTAACATAATCCTGAGCACTTTGCCTCAGTTTCACTGTAATGCAGTAGTCTCTGCCAATACATTTACAAAACTTAGACTTGGACAAAGTTTAAATGCAGGACCCACAAAGGATCTGTAGAATAGCTCAATCTGGTATCACGACTGTCCATTAGGCTTGAATTCCAAGATAAGGGAACTTTAACTGTCTTGAAGGCTTAAAATAGTCACTACTCAGAGTATCACCATCCTCTCCTGTTTCCCTTCTGTCAACTTGATCAGCGCACAAATGAAAAAATAACCTTCTCAGAGGCAAGATATCTAAGCCTTGATCATTTCACTGGCACATTTGAAGGTGTGAAGCAGGAAATCCTTAATCTAGAATTACTACTGAATTCCTGTTATTTTCAAATTGCTGCACCAGATTTGAATCTCAGATACACTAATTTCACTTTATGCACTCAGCTTTTAGTCGGCAAGTTCAGACCTTAATAATGAGGAGCTCAATAATGTAACTGTGGGGCTGCAAAAAACTGAGCATCATGAAAACAAAAAGAATCTTTGGCAGAATAGCACTTATGCCCCCCAAATCTAACATGTAGCCTAAAAGCATACCAGCTGAAGAATTTCAGCTGGAAGTTATGTATGTCAGACAACTCTGTTCCGAAGATTCTTTGGAGAAAAGATTTCTGCTGGTTTTTTTCCCTCCAAACAATGCCTTATTCATATCCTTTATTATACAATCCTCTTCTGTTCAAACTATTCCTCAATGTTTAACTATTGCAACTGATGATTCCTTTCCACAGTCTGTAATGGCCCCAACGACTTAAACCTGACCATGTCACACCACCCAGCTTGATCAGAGCATTCAAATAAAAGGCTGCAGATTAGAACATTTCAGAGTACAAAATATAGCAAAAGAAGTAATTTCTGTAAAGAAATTTCCAATTAGATAAACCGGGAAGTATTTTTCTCCCTTAGAAAGCTGATGCAGTTTCTTGGAAACATGTCTCTGTAGTGCAGCTCTAGCGTTCAGAAACAGAACCAGTGTCTGGCCTACGCCACAGCTCCAGCTCTGACAAACAAACTGCCCGAGACTGACTGGTCACCCTTGTTGCTGCACCACAACTAAGGTGTTTCCACAGGCTCCCGGAATTAAAACACCTTAAGCATCTAAAATTATTGCTGTTTTGACTGCAGCAAGAAAAGCTATTACAGAGGTACCCGGTGGTGCTGCTGGAGCCCAGAGCTTGGTGGCATTTCCATAACAAATGTCCTCTAATGAAGTCTACAGTTCTTCCATTCTACACTGGGATCCAATGATGGGATACAAGCACCTGTTCCCCACGAGATGACTTCAAACCCCTCCCACCCCTACTTTAAATGGAAATTTTGAAATCCAACCCCGAAAAAGTTTCTTTGGGTAGTATAAGGTTTGAAGATCAGAATTTTCTCCACTTAAAAAAACAAGCTCTCTTCTCTATGACACCTCTCTTCCAATGAAACTATAAACACGGTATATAATTTAAATGACCACAACCAGGACTTAAATTCCATTGCAGAAGCATAAGCAGGCTGACGTACAACCTTGGCTAAAATAAAAGGGAGAGGCCTCTATGAAACCTCCTTGTGCTAACAGGCATGAGTAAACACTCAAGCAATCAGACAGCAAAATAACTCAGTGCTCTTGGAGGGTTGCTTCCTACAGCTGCAGACAAGACGGCTCTACTTGATTACCTAACAATGAAAAACTCCCCCAAGAAGAGCAGTTTATGGGCAGAGCTGTTGGTCTGCAGATGAGGAACGACACTGCCTCAAATGCTGTCAATACTGCCTTGACCTCAAGTATGAAAAACAACCAACCAACCAACCAAAAAAGGTATGCCTACATTCAGTTTCCCACAGAACAGTGTTCTCCAAATTAGACCCACAACCATTATATAGAAAGCCTAACACTTCTAATTGGTTAGAAAAGAAGATGATTTCACGTAGTCTGTTACTTTGCTGTCGTTTAGACGTCTGCTCTGGAAAGCATAAAACTTGATACCCTTTTCATCTCAGCTTTCTCACCCAAATTATGTTCTTAACCAAAAGCACATACTACAGAATAAGCACACCAAGTACTAAAGTACCAGATCCAAGCAGGACTTATACCCCCACAATTATCATGTGGTGGTCTGCAATGTATCCCTGTATCTGTGAAGCCACATGATATTCCCACCCACTGAAGTTAACAAAAAGGTTTTCACTTTGGTACTCCAATCTTTCTGTAGAATTTTCAGATCAGCAGAAGCAAACACCATCAACAACTGCATAAAAATCAAGATACTTGTGATTTAGACTTTCTAGTCACATTCAGAGATAATCTAGTTTGTAATGACAGCCTCTGAAAAGCAGAATAAGTAAAAGATTAATTCTAGATGATAAAATGTACACAGTTCTCAGTCTGACAGAAGAAAAGATTTAAGTAGGATGGTTGGGAACAGAGAAAGACTCCCTTACAAGATTAAAATAAACTTACTGGTTGAATTGCCTTGCATCTGGATGATACATTTGGACTCTTTGCTGGTTTCTCGGGAATTGAAAGGCCGGACCCGAACAGCCACCTTCACTGAAGCCCCCGACATCCTGGCTGCTTGTAATACAGTCAAGCAATTGGAAGTGGTCAAGAGGCTTTCAAGTTATCCTTCTTGTTGGTGTTTTCTAAGGAGAAAAATATAATTTAGTTATTTACACCTATTGTATTCAAGACATTGATAAAATTAGGAAAATTCACAGTTACTTGACAAATGCAACTTCTGCTTTGCAGAGCACCCTCCCTTCCCCTCAAAAGGTGTCACTTCAAAGCCAGAACTGGAAACACACTTATCAGCACCTGTTCACTGTCTCCCTAGTCAATAGTTTCTGTCACCTGAAGCAGTTCTTTTGAAGCGTACAAATATTTGTTTTCATTACTTGGTTTTCTTCCAGAAAGTAAGGATGCCAATACCAAAATAAATATCTGGTTGCAACATGTGTTAGGCTTAACCTAACAAAGATAATTTTAGCAGTAAAGACATAGCTACTTAAATTTCATCATGAGGCAATAACCATATACCCCACATCCAGGTTCTCTCACTGCCAATCCTTGCTGCCACAATGCTTTAGCAATAATATTAAAACTAACACAAGTGTCATGGGCCACAGCACTCTGACTTTCAATACATATGACTCCAGAGAAAAGGGTGTACCCTTAAAGAACCCCTTGCAGTCCTGGGAAAGTCCTCTTCTCAAAGGAAATAACAACTCATCAACTACTTGTATATCTACTGATTAAAGGACACACTGTAAGGAAGAAGAGGAATCAAGAATTACTGCCTTCAGGGTAAATATTACTATCTATGTTCAGGCAAACGTCCACCATTAAATTCATCTCCATTATCAAAATGCTTGTTCAACTCCTACCACATCTAAATGATGGAGCATTTTCATTGCAGGAAACTATCCCTGACACCCACTATCCAAACTTCAAAGCATGTTTGAGACAGTGTTGGAACGTAGGGTTAAAAAAGATTGCGTTGTTTGTATTGGTGTCAACCAGCCTTTTCCATTAAAGAAAGTTTTTCATTTGGTCCACAATTGAGAAGTTTAACATACTGCCACAGGATACGGTGAGTAGTGAAGTCTAACAGCCTCAAAAAGCAGTAAGATTCAAAGAATAAGCCTTACTAAAAAGCTCCTACCCTTGGCTAGGAAAGTCTCCATGGCACAGACACACAGAACCTGGAAAACTATAGTGAGAAAACATTATTTATGTTTGATTTATCCTTATATCCTAAATATATGCTATGGCCACTGCTGAAGAGAGGATTCAGAGCTGGATTAATCCTTGCTCTGACTCAACACAGCCATTTCTATCTGGAACCTGACTTACCCAGGGCAGAACTCAACTCTGCTCAACCACGCACCCAGAAATCCTGACATCTTTTCTGGTTATCAATACACCACATATCCAATGAAAAGCTCATTTCAGGGTGATGATCACAGAAGTACAAAACTTACTAGCAGGTCCAAAGCAGAAGCATTTCAGCTCTGAAGTAAGTCCTACACTTGGTAAAAGTACTTAAACATGCTGAATTCAAGTTATGACACATCTTCCCACAGTACAAGAAGTCTTTAATAAAACTAAAATACTTCATTAATGCCATCACATGGTGAAGGCAGAAATTAAATTACTCCCCCAAGTAGAAGCAATTTAAAGCATTCCTTACTTTTGCAGGTGCCTGAGGTATCTCATCAGACTAGAAGAATGTCTTTAGGAGCAAGCCAACTGAATCTCAATGTCATTGGTACAGCAAACTGGTTGAGCAATGATTAATGACACAGCCACACCACCAGCTCGGCGTTAATATGGAATTTTAAGAAGCTTCACTAAAATCTTGAACATAGAATAGAGCAGAAAACTACTGGGAATGAATTCACCTGATGGTCTGGGTTGTCCTAGAGACTGCTTCATTCGCTCTTGCTCAGAGGTGCCCACTTTTGTGTGGAACAAAGTATCAAACACTCAGCTTCATTATAAACTTCTTTCCCCCAGGATCCACCCTGTGGATTTTGGCTCTCCCTCCCTAACAGGACCCTTGCATAAGTACCTCAGCCCTCACACCACAGCCAAGTGACAAGACTAATCCCAGCACAACCCAGAACTATTATCCAACTGACCCTGAATGTTGCACTTAGAAATAGGAATGTCACTGTACATGGCCCCTCAGCGTCCTGTTTATGAAGTACTATTTAATAATCTGTCAAGTGCAAAACATCCATTTTTATCAAGTTCACAGCGACACAATTTAATTTGTCCAATGTGTTCTTGTAAAATTGTTCATGAAATGTAGGGGGTTTGCTTTCCCTTCTTACTGTAGAGTCCCACAAAGAATTTTTTTCTGATGTTTGCATAAAAACACCTCTCAGAACACTGCATTAATTTCTGCAGATAACAACTATATCTGGGAAGCTGGCAAACAGAGGGTGGGATGAAAGAATCATCTACTTTAAAACATATATGTATACATAAATATATATTCTCAAGTACCTCTAAACATCATATTCACAATAAGAAAGCATGAAAATCACACCTCCAGAGACTCCATATGCACTAGCTAAATGACAGATTTGTTTGAAACGCAACTGTGATGATATTCTCACAGAACAGGTCACAAAATCACCTGCAACATGAAAACTTAACTGCTGGACTTTTGCAATTACCAATTTTTCCAACCCTAACTTTTGTGCTGATGGAAAATTAAATGTGGTATCATTTTAAATCTTCTTTGTTCTCAACTCTGCTATTTTTCATAGCTAAAGTAAGCAGAACATCTACTTGTATTTGCACATGGATTTCAGATGTTTTGAATATCAATTCACTATGCAAGATTTAATTTTCATTAATAAGGAAATTAACCAAAACCAATATAATTTGCCAAGCTTTCCATACATTTAAGCTGTTGGGGTTTTGAGGGGTTTTTCCACTTACCAGTAACCCTGACTGGTCGTAACACTTTATAAAGGCAGCATTGCCCTCATCACACAGAATGGTAAAATAAGGGAAAATGAGCCCCAAGTTACCCAGCATCACAGACAATAAATTGCAACTGGTTTTTCAGGGTTCACATTTACCAGTAGTATCGCTTCCTACTACAAAATACTGACTACAGAGTGGAAATATAACTTGAAAAAGAGAAAACCAAAATATGTAATACAGTCTGTGGTACAGATTTAGAAGAACAATATCCATAAAAGACAACTTTTTTAAAATGTTCATTATAGGCTTAGAAGGCTGCCATCCATGCTAGGATGAATCATCCCCCTAATGTCTTGGAAGGAGTCTACTAGCTGTGTCTCTTTTAATGTTCAGCCTGTGTGAATCCAATCAGGAACCAAGAAGGGAACTGCGTGTGTGTCTTCGAGGTGATCTACCACTGGCTCCAAAACAGGTGGTAGATGACATTTGAGTTGTTTGTAGTGAGCTTCATCAGCAAAAAGCAAATCCTGCATTCTAGTTTTACACTTATTTTAAACTAAAGATACCCACCCTGTAAGTCACACAGTGAGATTTTAATATTAAAGTGTGTCATTAAAAAAATCATCTAAATAGCTTGTCTGTTTACTCGTATTCAAGCTGACAAACCCAATTGTGTTGATCAATCACCCTTCATAGGCTCAACTAGATCTGAACTTTCACAAAAATATTTGAAAAAACATGAAGACTTGAATACTTGGATGTATTTGAAAGTTTTGGCAAGCCAATTTTTATGCAATGTCAAAATACAAACACACTGCTATTTTTTTAAGTACAGTTACAAGCAGAGCAGGGATTTAGATTCAAATTATTACTTATACATTCAGAGAAGTCTGCAACAAGCTCGAAGTGGTTACAAAGCAACGTTCAAAATCTGTATCTCTGCATTCAAATTAAAAAAACCCAAACCCACCACACATCACAAATAAAGAAGAATCACTTTTCTTTAAGATAACTGGTCACCGTGTCATATGTGCGTATCACAGCATGTGCTAACTTTTAAACAAAAAAAAATTGCTTGTAACTTAATCAGTGCGAGAGCTCTAAAGAAATAAAACAAGGACAGAGATTAGCATACGGAAAGTTGGCAAAACAGCTGTTCGGGGCAGCAGGGGTTTCTGAACAAGGGGCCCCCAGCAGAGCCAATTTTAGGTGCCGCATAAGGCTCTGGCAGCGCTGACAGTGTGATCCCTCGGCTAAACTCACACACACGCTCTGCTATATCTGTACCAGGTGGAGATGCCAGATCGAACAGTGCTGCAGAACTTGGCGAGGCACTGAAACCTGATCACATGCACACATGGCTATTTACCAACACTGGATTGTGCAATAGCAAAAAGAACTGAGCTAAGAAGGAGCTGGAAGTGAAATATCCTTTTGAATCTGGTCTGAACGTATTTACATTCCGGAAAACAGACATAAATGCACCATCCGCTTCTGGCGAATTCTCCAGGCGCAAGCGATGCCCCCGTTCCGCCAGTGCCCCCGGCAGCGCCGGGCCCGTCAGCCGCCCGAGCTCCAGGACTGTCAGCTCATCCTCCCAACATGGCTGCCTCGGGAGCCGCGCCGAGCGAGCCGGGCCCGGCCCGCCGCACAGGGCAGGACCCCTCCCTGAGAGCCCCCTCCTGCACATTCCCGGCCGGCCGAAGGGCTGTGCCCCCCCCCGAACAAGCGGCTGTCGCCTCCGCCTCATCCGAACTGGAAAGGGGGAGAAGGACAGCGGAACGCGGCACGGCGGGCGGCATCCAGCCGATGGAAAGGCCGGGGAGAGGCCGCCGCGGAAAAAGGAAGGAGGGAGAGGAAGGGAAGGAAGAAAGGGAAGGGAGGGAAGGGTCCCGGGGGACGAGGAGATGGCATCGGCCAGATGGCAAGGCCGAACGCGGCCCCACGCCCTTGCGCCGCTGCCCTGACAGCTCCAGAGCATCCAGTGCTATGCATCCATCCATCCATCCATCCATCCATCCATCCTACATCCATCCATCCATCCCCC
>VZTE01003148.1:839087-880139 GCA_013397775.1 Eulacestoma nigropectus | reverse complement strand
GCGGGGGGAGCGCCCCCGCTCCGCCAATCGCCGCACGCCGCCCCGCCCCCTCGGCGCAGCCCGCCAATGGCGCGGCGCAGAGCCCGCGTGCGCCCGCCCTCGCCCCGTCAATCACAGCCGGCTGCTCCGCGAGCGCCGCCCTGCGGTGCCCGGGAGCAGCGGCACCGCCCTCCGAGCCGATCCCTCCGCCGCGCAGCGGGGGCGCGGGGGGGCGGCCCCTCGCCAGCCCCAGCCAATCAGAACCCGCGATGCAAATCACGTCCGCCCTCTCGGAGCCTATCGGGAGCGGCGCGAGCCCGCGGCCGCAGCACCGCCCCGCCGCGGTGTGTCCGTGCGCGCCCTGAGGCGGCGCCCGCGTTCCCCGAGCTGTGAGGGGAAATGGGCGCTGGTGGCGAACACAAAGCGCGGACACCGTGTGATGTGCGGACAAACGGGCACTCGTGCTAAAAACAGCTGGGATACAGCGTAATGTGCGCGGCTGGTGGGCGGCCACGGCTCGAGAGCCCGGGGCAGGTGCGCTCCCGCTGTCGGAACGCGGTGTCTGAGGTAGCGAATTCCCCAGGTCCCGACTCAGTGTGATTCAGTGGGATTTGGAATCCTGCACTTGGCCTAAGGGTGATAGATCAGAGGGGAGGGTTTCGTTATCCTTCCTGCCTCCCTTCAAAACGTTCCTTGAGCAGACCGAGTTATTTTTTTAGACCTCATAATGTATTTTTAGACAAATGATTAAATTTAGTCAATGATGCTGTATTAACTCTCATACTTTCAATAATTTCATGCATATTCTCATAGTAAAATTTTATTTTTGTGGCAATAATTCAGCTTTAAATTCCTCCGTATGATTAGTAATTTGGTTATTTCTGCTGTTAGAAACTGGTTTGTGTTTAAGCTTATAAGCATCTTAAAGAAAATCATGTTACATGAAATGCCTTAATTACATATATTTCATACATAATTTCATATTTTCAAATTGGATTTAAGATGTTAAGAACATTCGGGACCTGAGATTTCTAGTTTCAGAGCAAGTTTTATTTCTGTTCACAGCCTCCTGGCTATTAGCTGTGTTAATCTCCACTGTGTCCCTTATGTTCCCCTTAAGGTTCAGCTTTTTGGGAGAATGAGTTATTTTTTACTTTATGTGGTGGAAAGTGACTATTCCCCCTTGCCAGTCTCATCTGCAGTTATGACACAAATGCAGAAGCCAAACAATACATGGCTGAACGCGAGACTTAGAGAAATATTGCCACAGAAACAACAAATCAAAAATAGGTGGTTTTCCTATGTCCTAGAAAATACCATTATTTGAACTTTGGAACACTTCCTATTTATGGGATGGATGATTTAATGGTGATTTTAGTGTGGTGCAACTGTGCTAACTTCTACCTAGATCTATGCAGAATTAGGTCAGCTATTCTCTGAAAAGAAAAGGGCAAGAACACCTCAAAAAAAACCCAAAACCAGTTTCATGCTGTAACCCCCTATGGCAATAGACACTGTGATTAATTTTACTTCAGCAAAGTTTGTGTAGTGTCTCCTAGGAACAGCAGTTCCTGCATCAGTCTAATGCCCGAGTTTGGGGAGTGCTCACACAGAACAGCTCCCGCTCGTTAATTCCGTCGTTGGTCACAGAGTCTTGAAAAAATCTGCTAGAAACAGTCAGAGAATGTCGAGTTACATGATGGAAAACAGTAAGGTATAGAACTCAGCATTTTAGCTCAATTTAATTAGAATGTTCTTCTCAATATCATTTTTGAAAGCCAGATATCCTTGGGTAATTCAGAATTATCCAAAAATATACTTAAGTGGAATTCCACTATATTTTTCTGTGAATCCTATTTTAAAAAAATTTGAGTCTATTCCCTTATAGGAAATGAGCCATTCTTACTTCTTTTATCTTCTGACAACACCACACGGCCCTGAAAAGAGAAGAAACTTTCAACTCCCTGCAAGCATGTGTGCACTTAAATCTAGAATTTAGATGTTCTTTTTCAAGAAAAGCCACATGATGAAGGTCCTCAGCTCAAGAAAAGTGTCCTTGAGCATCACTATACCAGAAAAATGAACGTAGCAATTTCTCACATTTATTAGTACAGAGAAAAACATTTGGTTACCTTGCTCACTAAGATACACCACCTAAACCAGGGAAGCCTGTTTAAATGCAGGGCAGAGGGCAGGTGTAAACTCAGGGAGAAGGGCACAGAGTTACACTCTGCTACCACGCTCCTGGGGGCTCTTAGAGTAAATCTCTCGCTGACTGACAGCAGCGTTGTCATCCTGCTATTAACAGCATTAGTGTCCTTGCTGCCAGCAGGGAAGAGCTGACAGAGATGTAAATTGGGCCATTACGTAAGTATAAATTGTGATATAAAAGAATCAATTGTCCTGAATTGTGTTGCTACAGCACCAGCACTGGCCCCAGGATCTTCTCTCGTCTCTAGTGCAGAGCTAGAGGACAAGGAGAGAGCAGTGATACAATATAACCTCAAAATTCCAAGGAAAGCACACTTTGTAACAGAGGTACAAGTTGGCCATGGCTGGGGTAAACCATTCACAGCTCAGAGACATTTCTATTCTGCACACACCCGGACATGCCAAACGTAACTCCAGCCATTGAGTTTCTGTGATCTCTAATATAAAGTCCATGTATTGCAGTGAGGTTATAGTTGGATTGAAAAAGGTAAATGACATATTATTGAGGGGAAGGACAATCACAAAAAACTGCAGGTAGCATTAAATTAACTAACAACTGTCACACAACCTTTTGTGGGAGATTGATTTTTAATCCAGCTTCAGCTTTGCTTTTCAGTTACTCAAATGTCCACTATCCACTGAAAGACAGGGGTTTGATTCACTTTTGTGGCCAGACACAATAGAATGGCACTTCAGCTGCTTGTCCTAAAACACATTTTATCATTCTGCTCACCAACGCAGAATTTGGGAGAACACTTGTCTGACCTCACACCTTTGAAATACTTGATATTAGTTTCCCAGATAAAATTGTTTTGGCCACTTATGTCAAGCCTTTGTGTCTTGTGTGATATCTGCATTGACATGTTTTCAAATGACAGACGTATGCCATAATTAGACGAAACATTTCAGTAACGCGCTTTGCTATTTATACTCCTCAGATCAGAGTCTGACACAAAGGCAGAATAAATATAAATTCAGGTTCTGAAGGGCATTGTGTTGATTAAAACATTCCACACCAAAGGTAAATATTTCTATTTCCTCCTGTCAAAACCCAAAACTATAGAATTTTCATTTTATACTCATTTTATAGTCTGCCAATAGAAGTAATATATGATACTGACTTGCAGAAAAAAATCCCATAATGTGAAGCCATAGTTTAATCATCCTCCAGTTAAAACACATATTCACTACTGAACAGTTGTCGTTCATCAAAGAAAGTATAAACTCAGGGATGTTTCTAGGGATTTCATGCAATAATCCTTAATAATGACAGGACAGTGGAACATGTAAGTTTTTCTTGATACAGAATTACCTCTTCACTAAAGAAGAAAACACACAGTTCACCACAACCTGTAACATGTCAGAATCTGTGCTGGGTTTGGATGCTTGGATGGCAGCCTGCATGTAAAAGCAGAGCAGGCTTTCATCTGTGACTTACGAAGAGGAAAGAAGAGGGGGATTTGAATTTGTGGAAGGAGTGAAGGTTATAACTATAAAACCAGTCAACAAACAAGCTTCTCTGTTGCAGCAGTCCAGGCAGACAGAAGCTTTGGAATCTTCCTCCCATTCTTGGAGAAAAGAAATACACGTTCACACTGTAAGAGGAAGCACCACTAAAAAACCCACAAACAAACAAACCAGCCCGCAAGTGTACTTTCACATTTTATAATTTAGAGTTATTTGCACACCTAAAAGGTCAATGCTGGATTCTATAGAACTTCACCAAAATTCCCCCTGGAGCTGTCACCAGCTGTCACAGAGCTATGAATAGGTGCTCGGTGTCACCTGCTTGGGAACATTCTTGAGTTTAAAGTATTACCAATATCTGTGTGCACAGAAATTTTCCACATAATTTACTAAGTTATCTCCAGATCCTCAATCACTATCAGCAAACCTGAACAAAGACACCCAATCATTTGTAATTTTTATATTTTCACTGCCACTCTTACAAGAAAGACCAAGGAAACATTCTGTGCGAGTGTGTATCATTTATTGTAGTTCAAGAGAGTCAGGAACTGAACAGAAGACATGGCAAAAAACAAATAAAAGAAAAACAACCTTTTTTTTTCCAACTTAATTTTAAAACACTGTGGTTTCAAATCCTTTTTAAAAAGGAAATTCAAGTATCATATGCAGGGGGCAGTAATATAAAAATGTTTGTGAATATTTTTTTTATTTTTTTTTTTAAAAACGTAATTCTACATTTCCTGCACCCTTTCTGCTTTGGTAAGGCCAAGCCATGGATACAAATTGGTACGCAACATAAAAAATGACCCCTGCCCCAAACTGCAGCCTCCAAGGATAAAAGTATCTGCTCTCAGTGGACAAGCTCCAGTGGTTCAGAACTGTCAGTTAGCATAGATCTGCAGCATTGAAAGAATGTATTTAATTTTCTTAAAAGTCACTGAAATCCTGGGATTCCCAAGCATCTCATTCATGGCAGCTGTTTTAACATATTTCTATCTCAAGGCTTTTCAAAAGTACCAGAGCATCTTGATCGACATAAAGGAAAGGGACATCTCAAGGAAAGGAAATTAAAATCCATGTGTGAAGTCTTTGCTTTTTTAAAAGTATCCTTGTGTCTAACACCAATTAAAAACCAAATAGGCAAATACGTGTAATATAAAAATACGATCCCAAGATGAACACTTTGTTGCAGGCACAGTTATCGCACAAAATATGTTCTTTTAAGGGCAGGGGAATGATTTTGATTTTCACCGGGTTTGTATTTTTTTGCATTACAAAAGAAAAAGACAGCAGTGCAGGTTTGATGGGTGGAACAGAAAGAAAGGAAGGGAAAGAGAAAAAAGTTACTTTAGCAGCAAAATGTCCAAGGTTCTAACCACAATCAAATTAACGGATATCTGGCGGTAAAAAACAAGGTTGAAGGGATGCTGCCCTGATCCATTCTTCTTTGCTAAAATAATTCAGCTGTAAAAACTCCAAAATGTGACATATTGAAGGACAGTTTTGTAACATAAGTAAATTCCTAGCTTGTCCTCCATGTTATTGACCATCGTTATCACTTAAATATATGTACAAGAATTAAGCTGCTTTTCTCCTTGTCCACATGCTCCTGGTCACTACTGCAAGTCAGTGCCGTGGGCGTGCCAATCTCATCAACAGCTCCCAAGTGTATCTGCTCCACTCCTGCCAGAACAGCCCACGCCCTGCTCTGCCCGTTGGTGGTGGCGTGCACTGCAAGGGAATTTTTAATGGTCATTCTGCTTGTCTCTCATCCAGGCTTGGATTTGCTCTTTAAGTTCTGGCACTAGTAAGGTAAAAAAAAGAGAAAAAAGAACGATTAAATTATTTGGTAAGAGTACTATAAGAAAGTCCCTCATGACCAATAGCCATTTCTCATTTATATATCATTATGTTTTTCAGCCCAGTAGTTACGAAAGCAAGGGTGTGAGGGTTTTTCCCCCCAGAAAAAGAGAAAGCAGAAGGAATAAACTTTTCTGCACAAGCTGAGACGGAGGAACTGTTACCTCTACTGAGGCCTCAAGAGTGTCCTATGAAAGTACAGACCAGCCCACAAATTGCTTCCCCCAGCCCCCATCCCAGGGCCAGCTGTCCCACGGTACCTGGTTCCAGCATATTTTCCGTCAGCGTCTGACGATTGAAAGGATCAGTGGAAGAGTTCAGCAGATGCCTCAGGATGATTGACCTGTCCATGATAGTTCCAGAGGGCAACCTCACGGGGTCGGTCATCAGAGTGTCCATAAGTGGATCTGAGGGCACAAGGGTCTCCTCATTAAAGTGAGAAAACAGCTACAAATTTTATCTTCCCATAAACCCACAGTGCAGAACCACTGCTCAGAATCCCCAGTACACTGCTGAAATTACAGAAAATGGTTAAATGGACATAAATCTTTATAGCACTTTCCCTTTCTGACCTGGGGCTAAGCATTAGCTATTGTCATCCTATTTTCAGACTGAGAAGGGGAGGTTACTGTTTTCAAGTACATGTAAGCAAAGCATGGCTACAATCCCAGGGAAAACCTTAAAGGGAAAAGGAACTCTTAGCTCTGTATTTACTTAACCACATCATTGAAAGAGAGCAGGATGCAAGGCTTCATAAACAATATATAGTTTCTATTAACATATGGAATCAATGTAACAAATTAAATCCCTCTCTCCTAGATAGTCAGGATTTAGAAGACTCCACTTGCCTCTGAATTCATCTGGAGCATCGCTGTAATCAATCTCTGCACGGGCATTCTTGGCAACAATTTCCTCTACTTTCTCTGCCAGCAGTTTGAATTTCTCTATTGCTATGGTAGATTTGATTCCAGCCTTCCTCATCTTGGAGATAACCTCCTCAAAGAGCTCTTTACTGTAGGACCTCTACAGGCAAAGCATAAAAAGACAACTTTGCTGAGTCTAGTATCCTTACATGCCAAAAAAATACTAAAGATATTTAATGCATTTTTAAAACTGCAGAAGGAAGGATCAATGAAACCTCAACCTTACATCACAGCAAATAGTATGTAGGTAGCATTCATCTAGCACCAAAATGTCAGCTTTGGGGTAGACTTATGATTTTTTTTTTTACTAGTCATCACCACTGTAGAACTGTTAAAGACCAAAAAAAAAAAAGGCAACATCACCTAAAGAAAATGAGGAAGATGCTCAGAGAGGCTGACTATAATTATTAGAACTGTTCTTAGACAAAACATCTGTCTTGCCATTCTCCTGTCTGTATTCTTGTTCTCACAAGTCTTGGCTGAAAATACAACTCAAAATGATTTTTTTTTTTAATTTTTTTAAAAATTTCTTAAATTCTCTGATAATGTGCAAGGCAGTACTGGGAAAGAAGTGATTATTTCTCCTAATCCAAACAAGAACTAACATAAAACCCACCCCACAATGTTGCAGAAATAGTAAGACAGCTCAGAGAGAGTGAATGCTGGAAATTTGCCACCCGGTGCAGTAGGAATATCGAGAGAGACCAAATGCAGCTGAAGCAAGCATTACTTTCATGTGAAAAAGAAAGTTAGCGAAGGACTTTTGTAGCTGTCTGTGTTCTGTAGAGACACCATTTTCTTTTAAGTTGACAATGTCATGTTTTGACATAAACCTTTCAATAAAAGGTGTTATTTACTTTACAGTGCAAGGTTGATATATACGACAAAACAAAACACACTTAGTCTCACAGATTTCTATTTCCCCTGGGATTTTTAAAGTGTTCAACACAGCCCCACTTCTTTCATCTGCACCACACTGCACCAAGAAATGCCATTCAGTACGCAGGACACACAGTGCCCACCCAAACTCCTTTCTCGTGCTCAGAGGGAACAGAACGATGGCAACACGCCCAGGGCTCTATAAACGTTTGCGGATTCCCTCTCCTACGTGCAGGGATTTGCAAATGGGACATGTCTCAAAATGCTTTAGAGAGATCCCATCATGATCAAGCAACTTTTTGTTTGTTTTGTTTTTTCTCCCAATACCAGTAGCCATTAACCAACCGCACATTTCCTTGGTGTTTCTTTCCTGCCACTGACAGTTTCCAAGAGACTGGTCACTCCCCCCACTCCTTTTTATGAAGGGCCACTTTGTTAAGTAAGCTTTTCTCCAGTTCTCACACCCGCAGGCTTCTTTCTTTTGAATACCTACGTCAGTCTGTGCATTTGCTGTGGCTGGCATGGATGAATGATGGATAACATCCTCACTTTCATATATACTGAACAGCATAAAAATATGCATTATGCACATGCAAACACTTACGGTCTGTTTCAGAAGTGTTACTGGTATTATCTGCAATTATCAGAACTTAAATAACGACAGAAAAACAATCTTGAGCTACCCCAATACTGCTGCTTCACTAGACATGCAAACAGCTTCATGTGCTGTAAACCAGCTTCCACTAGAATCTCAAGTAGCTGCTGTGAACATTTTTTCCCCTTTATACTTTGAAAATTTTGTATTATAAAACACGGGCATGGACAGATGTGACTCGGTAGTTTGACAACTTTACAAGAACAAAGAGCAATAGCTTATCTTGCTCTGAATATAACCATGAGGAGTTCAAAGGTGTTGGCAATTGTCCCATACATGCTGTGCTTTGTCAGTTTATTACATAGCCATTTCATAAAGTGATTTCAGAGGGAATACAATTTGGAAACTGTTAATCTAGAGAATGAACTTTGATTTGTTAAAGGAGGCTCTTGGTCCCAGCTCTGTCTGTTTTGATGAGGAAGGGGGAGGGAGTCAAAAGTCTGTGTGCCTCAGTTCTCCCACCTGCAAAGGGACAAAGCATTTCTGCTAATTTACAATGAGGCTGTAGGTAATAAGCACATCATGCTCAGGAAACTTCCTATGCGTGTGAAGTGCTATGGATATTTATGTATGTTTACTGGCTTGCAAAACACTGGGAACACCCATCTACAAAGAGCAGACAGAATATGAACAGAGATGATCTGCTGGAAGAAAACAAACTGCAAGGATGTAAGACAAACTGGCTGGCAGCACACAAGCAAGATGAAATGCTTCTAGAATGTTCTGCAAAGTCCTGTTTGTCCACAGCGCTTTTCCCCTTCTCCTTCACCTTTCTGGCGCTCACCTGATCATCAGCAATTGCTTTAGCAAAGCGAGCACAATCCAGCTGCAGATAAATGTCCGTCAGTTGGTCCAACAGCTTCTTTGGTTCAAATCCATATTTCTCCGGGTTTTCAACTTTCAGGTCACGGCACTTGGGGCCACACAGTTGCTGCAAGTTAAAGTTCAACATTGCAGCCAGTCGTGGTCCAAGTTCCTATGAAAGCAAAGTAAGACATAGATCACAGTGTGAAGGCAGTGATAAAGATTATTGCTAGATTTGCACACAGCAAGATCAGGAATTATTAACTAATAAAATTTCCATTTGGTAGGCTTGCAGGAAGCATCTGTTCTTTATGCATGTTTGCCATTAAAAAAAGTCATGCAAACAGTTTCTGTCTGGAAGGATCACACCATCTCAGTGACTGAGGTACTGCTCTCAACATCAAATAACATCAACAGCAATTAGATTGTAATGAGTTGGAGAAAGGGGAGGAGAATGGAGACTAAGTGCTACCAAACATTTCCAGGTTATTATCCAGAGATGTTAGACAAGCAGGGAACCAACTTAAATCTGAGCAAGACTTACAGGTCTGAGAAAAGGCTTTTGGACCTGCTTGGTAAGGATATGGAACATATCAACAGTTTCTGTTGCCAGGGCAAGATAAGAACGGGACACGCGCTCATCCTGAGCCAGCTGTGACTGCCGGGCCTGTTGTTGATCCTACAAAATAAACACAGAGTGGTTAAAAGTCCAAGGAATTTCCTACATCATCATTCATCAAAACTTTACAGCCACAATCATAACGGGGTCTAGACAAAAGGACAGACAGTAATGTGGGACATCTTTTAATCTAAGGTACAGCTGCTCACTTTTATCGCCTAGTACTAATGTCTGCACCAATTTTCCAGAATTCTGCAACACTAAAGAAGGAATGCAAACAGCATAACAAGCCCCCATGGTTATTGAGTCTGTTTACATCCTCTAACTGCTCCTCACAGCTGCAGAACTGGGTTTTGCTTCCTTTCCCTCCAAATGCCAATACTTCAAAACCAGCTTGGGATCTGAGAGTCAAATGAGGTTACCTCTAATTTATGCACCATCATAAATATTAAACACTCCCCAGTGGAACAATCTGCAGATGATGTACCAGCTCATTTTGTAACTACAGTAATGGCTTTACCTTGCTGGTAGGCAGAGACAGGAAGAAAGGCTTCAGAAGAGCAAACCAGAATATGTTTAACAAACAAGATCTTTTTAGCTTTTCCTTTTGTACTCTTTCTTTTTTTAAATCAATAACCTTAAAATAGAAATACCTGACATTGGTGGGTCAACACACACAATTACTGTTTAATCAGGCCAAGCTCTGAGGTACAGGACTGTAAATTGTCTGCATCGAATCTACCAAGGACCAATGCATTAACAGAATAAAAGCTTCTATTCCTTGAAGTCAATTCAACTGGCGAGCATCTTCCCAAACCTCCTTCAGGAAGGTTAGAGTCTCGGTTTCTCCACTTAGAATTAAGTGCACAGTAATTTGAAACTTTATACTATAACCACTTCACACCACTCTCTTTGCCAGCCACAATATAACTAGGCAGAATGATGGTTTTTTGCAGAATGTCATCCAGAGTGACCGTGGCCATACCGGCAGCAAGAAAAAGCATCAAGAACTGCTTCTCTTAAGCAGCTCTTTGGTGCTGCCCCTTAAAAAAAAGTTTTTTTAATGGTCTTGTATTGAAGAATTAAAAATAAGTAAAGGGCACTTTGAAAAACAGCTCTGTTCACCCTGGGCAGCAGGTCCCATTGCTCTTTATTCTTCATCTCCTCTTGCACTTCATGGATACGTTTTAGGGACTCCAGACTCTCATCCAGCAAGAAAGTTGTGTCATTTATCAGCATGTTGATGTAGCGAACAAACTGCTTCCCAGAGCTGAAAACATCGAAACACAGGTATCACGGCAGAGCAGGTGGGTGTGCAGAGCAGACTGCAACCCCAGCAACACTCCTGCACTGTATATTTCCAACAACGATCCCATTCCCCAAGCCAAGTTGATTGTGGTGTCCGGAGCTCAGTTTAGAAGCACTCCAGTTCTACTGTGAAGGGGTTGCCATGAAAGATACAATGGAAAGCAGCATCACCCATTCCCAACGGCAGTGACCTCCTCAGGTCCCTGCCTGAGCAGCCTGCACGACAGGAAGCAGCCTGAGACAACCTCTTACTCACTTGAACTCTTCCATAAATGTACCATGGTGAGCTATATTTTGCCAGAGGCTTTTGAAAATGGTGCTGATGTGGTAGCGGATTGTAAACTTGTCATAGAATTCGCTAGTGGCTCCGGTATGCTCCACATCTGGAAAAGAGAACAGATCCCAAAACTTTCCCACCAGGAGTCACTGGCAACACACCTCTCCCTACTGCCTCCAATGTGATGAGCTTCAAGCAGCCAGAGAAACCTTAAGAGATGAAATTCAATTCCCGTTCAGAAGTCTCCATCTTAATTCCCATTAAAAGAAGCAACACTATACATTTTCTAATCTAGACCCAACCTCATTTCTGAAGAAAAACCCTGAGAAACCAAAACATTCTGCTCTATTCAACTCTGATCTTCATCCCACATTCTAAAATCTCACTAAGAAAATTTTGGGTACCCTACAAAAATACTTGTTCTTGTTATGGGTGCAAAAACTCTTCTGGAACATCCAAATCTACAGGACTAGCAAAACTACAATGAGGAGTTTTAAAATCCCAATATTCCTTTAGAAGCAAAGCAAAGAAAAAGCTTTAATTTTGGAATCTAAAGACCACAAAAGCAATTGTCACATCAATTCACACTGCTGGACTTGTCAGTGTACAACAGCTTGTCAAAGGACTGGAATTCTCAAGGTTCCATCTAATGCTATTTCCCCCAGTTCCTGAGCAATAAAGCCTCATCTTCACAGGACTCAAGATCTATCTGGGGTTTTTTTTGTTTAGTTTGTTTGGGGTTTTCTTAATATTTATAACAGCTAACACAGCCTTTGGCCTTAGAATCCTATTGTGCACTCAGTGAGCTACAGACAGACCACTTACCTGTATAAAACTTCATCAAGGACGGGACTAACAATTTAGTGGAGAGAGGGTGATTCTCAATCATTTCAAAGAACTTCTGTGTCCGGGGCTGAACAGCTGGATTTGTCATGAACATCACTTCCACCAGCTTGGCTACTAAATAAGGATTTCGGATGTAGTTCTGGTTGCACAGCATCACAACAAGGAACATCACTATGTCCTGAGTACAGGGCTCATACAGCACCTGAGGAGCATATCTGGAAACAGGGAGAGAAGGAAAACTAAATGAAAAACCCCAACTCTAATGTTCTACTTCTTAAGCTATGGCTTTTTAAAAATATTATTCTAGTGATGATTTAACATATCACAAGATCAAAAGGTCTCACTGCAAACCATAAAGAAAATTCTTAGGGAGAGAACCAAAAAAATTTCCACTTTCTTCCAAGATAACTCTAGGTTAGAAGGGACTGTGGAGCCATCTATGCATTATAGCTGCAGCAATGCTGCCATGCCATAACCTTATGGCTGCTGTTAACAACCAGAACATCAACTGCAGATAGTCAGAAAACTACTTTTGCACCCGGCATTTATGCATGTGCCACCTGCTAACACGGCAAGTGGTAGTACAAGTTTCCTTCAAATATAACTTTACTTACTGTACAATAAAAAATAAAAATTCAGCAACATCTTCCACGTAAAACTCTGGCAATGCTGCAAATACTTTCGGAACCTCAGGAGATAAAGGCAATTTTACGCTGTGAAACAAGAGACAACAAACAGGACAGTAAACCAGCAGCGTTAAGCAGAAAGTGGCATGTGCTTGCTTATGGAACTCTTCTATGGGAACCCTTTATAAAAATTTGAAACTGACTTTTAAAAAGTTCATGTCAGTACTTCAAGGGTACCAAACATACCCGAGGAAGCCCCTCAAAACCCAACTGAACATTAAACTCTGAATAACACACATATTCCATGCAAGGATGTATGTCACTGACCACATAACAATGCAGACACTGCAAGTAAAAATAATTCTAGAACTGCTAAATTCAGTGAGCAATCTAACATGATCTGAAATATCTTTGATACAACTTACACACATAAACCTGACACTCACTTGGGATAGGCAGGGTCAAGAATGCGAAGCATCAGCTGAATCACCATGCCATAGAAATTCAGGCATCTCCTGAGGAAGTTTTCATCCAGCAAACCAGCATCTGCACAAGCCTTGCACCTCACCAGTTTCTGCAGAACATGCACACACAAACTAATCCAGGGCAAGACAACATAAAGGAACGTGAAGCCTCTCCAAGATAATCAATATATCTGAGAATCATGACAATTATACAGTGGTCTCTTCTTACAATACACTCTTATTTCAAGAAAATAGGGCACATAAGCCCCAACATAGCAAGTAAAATACAATTTAGAGTTGCAGGGACAGATGTGCCCTTCACAAGCTTTATGGGAACAATGAAAGAAGTAACAAAGGTATCAAAGTGGGAAAATGTGTGATTAAAGCCATTTTGGTTCTACAGCTCAGAAAATTTGTGCCAATTTCTATGAGGAAGATTTAAGCAGGCTTTCAAAAAACAGAGCACCCCAGCTTACTCATCTTTGCAGGAATTCTGTGTGAGATCAGTGACTTGAGAGTTCCTACTTGTGCATGGACTACGCACACACAGCTACTCCTGAACAAAGCAGAGTGCCTTTGCTTCGTCTCTCTCCAATTAAAAAACACAGAATTTTCTTATTGGTGTTACTTTGAATCTTAAATTCACCATTGATGTTATATTGTATCACGACCACCATCTAGTGCAGCATTCACAGGGGTCAGCGATTCAAACCCACCATTTTCAAGCAGCATCAGAGAGAAGTTGTACTTAAACATTAGGACACAAAGTCAACACAGACAGGCTACCAAAGTGTTTAGCTGAGAACTCAATCACTTACAAACCTTAAGCTGTGTCTTGCACCGTTTCAGCATCTCTCGATGCCTGGTGGCCAGAGGAGAATCCTTCCACTGACTTTCATTGTTTTTCAAATCTTCAACAGTCCTGAAAACCAGATGCAGGAACTGGTTATCATGACAGAGGGGAAATGTGCTGCCAGCACAAGGCATTTAACTAACTTATCTGCTAAAAACCAAGGAACTACGGAGAAGTGGGGAAAAAAGATGATAATTTTCAAAGAAATTACCCATCATCATAACAAGAAAAATAAGTTGCTTTTATAAATGCAGAATGAACATCTGCACAGCCAGAACTCAGAGGCACCACATACACTAGCTCCAACACCCATGACTGTCAGACATACCAAAGGGATGAAACACAGAGGCTCTATCCTGCTTGACAAACTAATTTTCTCCACTGTATTAAAAAAAAAAAAAATTGCCTTTTTTTCCACACTGAAGTCTATGGTCACTCTAAAGGAAGGTTAAAAGGATGCCATGAAAATTAAACCTTAACACAAGGAACGGATGGTTCAGTTAATGAGACAGAGAGTTCATTCATCTCCTAGTATCAAAAAGGAAAATGGAAGACAAAATCAGCTAAGGAAGAAAAAGGTGGCCAACAGAAAGTCTTGTCAGAAACAAGAAAGGTCTATATCCTGTCTATCTTCTCCCTTTCTACTATTGCAAATGATTTTTTTGAGTTTTGTTCTACACTTCTCATGCTCCACTCCCAAGAAAACTCAGGCTTGTAGAGGAGTTCAGTACATGAACAGTCCATAGTCTCCCTGTCGGTGTAAGGACCAGAAAATCAAGGGGGTTGATATTCCTTCCCTTCCTTACCCGTCTTCTTACGCTGCCCCACAGAAAAGAGAACTTAAATGCACGTTACATACGCTATTTGCATTAAAAAAATTCTACATATTTCCATGTCGTAATCCTTTTTAGGAAGTGCAGCTGATTAGAACAAAACTCATACACTGAACTGCATGAATACAGTCCCTTTTCATCCCTTCTCTAAACACAAATTCTCTTCCAGATCAATCTCTGCCTCCAGCAGACAAATATCCAGTGTAATTTCTTTACTAACAAGATCTTAAGATGTTTCCCAGTGTTGCAAGCAACTAAGCAATTAATGGAAAATGCTGAAGCCTAAGCTCCTACTGCTGTCAGTAAAGCCAAGAGCTCTTCACTCTGCACCGCTGGATGGGGACTGTTGCATCAGCAACTCCTGTAAAACAATTCTAAATAAGGAAAAAGCAGTAATTCCTTTTTCAAGCCAACATATGGCTTTTTTACAAGTAATCCACAGGCTGTTTATAGGAAAATAGTTTTTCCTTTAACATACACTGACTCTTCCTGCTCTGCTCCTTCCCAGGTTCTTGGCCTGCATGTGCTTTAAAAACAGAAAAATTTTAAATGCAGTCCAAAAATCCTGTAATGAACTCATGGCATTACTGCCAAGGAACATTTACCACAATGCAATGAGTGCAATTATAAACAATGGAAAATACTGAGGATACAAAAATCTGTTCTAATTTTAACAGAGTATTCTTCAAGGTTTAGGAACTGTAAAAGTCTATTTGAATTTATGCCAAGAGAAATGGAAAACAGGAGTATCTTCATGTTAGCATCATAATGTATTTATCATTTTTAAAACAGTAAACCATATGCTGAATTATATGTACACAACAATATTAAGAGTTCACTGCTGAAGGCTTCTCTCCCCCCATCCCGAGAGTATGACAAATTCTCCTGTCTCAGAAGCGAGGGGAAAAAGGTAAATATCTTCTGGAATGTTCAAAACAGCTCAGGCACAACTCACAACATCTTGTTTCTGAAATCACAAGTCACCTACACAGTGACCTGATTATTTATCAGACACATAACCTGACATGCACTCCTCCAGCTCTGCCAGGAGAGCCTGAGGCACTGATGCCCACACCCTGCCAACCACACCACAGATTAGTTACAATGAACAGTCTTAAGTAGTGTCATGAATCCTAAAATGTTCTGAAGAGAGTTACCTTTTAAATAGAATGGTCTTCTCACCAACTTGAGCTGCCTTGTGTAACCAAAATCCTCCATCTCACTATTATTTGAGTTTCTGATTCAAGCCACAGTCCCTCAACACACTCAAAAATCCCCAGGGGCCGAAAGCAGCAGAGTAACAGAAAGCTGAGGCAGTCTGTACCTGGCAACAGTTTCACCTAAATTGTCATTGTAACTTCATTTAGTTTATCAGACTTGCTGCCGTGGTGAGAGGGGGACACCAGGAGGCTGCCAGGACCCTCAGCTGCACCCAAACCCCCAGCTGCAAACCTGTTGAGCTCCCTGATGGCCCGCAGTCTCCGGATGTACCGACGGCAGCTGGGCAGGATGGAGAGGTGATGGGCGTGCAGGGTGAGGAAGAAACATTCTGTTGGGAATTTCGGCTCAGAAAATGGAGACAGATCCCTGTCTAAAAACCAAAAAAGCAGTAGAGGTGAATAAATTAAAAAATGAACTCCCTTATCGAGGGTGAGACTTTGAATTCTACTTTCTTTAAAACAAGGAAAAGCAGATAGCATCAAGAAAAGGGATTGAGGAAAAGGGAATTCTTTGCTGGAATCAAGTACTTCCATGTACCTCCATATCAGAAGGCACAGTAATGCTTAACATATCTCAGTAAGAGTACTAACAAAGTTCAGCAATCCAGGCTGCAACCTCCTCCATTGTTGCTTTCACTCTTGTCTCATCTGTGGGAAGCTCGATTCGACACCTGGGATGGAATATGTACATGGGATCAACCGTTTCCAGCTTTATCTTCGTACTTAGTTGCTGCAGTACCCAGAGAAAGTTGAGCATGAAGCCATCTGTAGACACCAAACGATCGTCTGTCTGTGGGGTGAGAAAGCAAAGGGCTGAAGACATGAGCTGAGAAGTACAGGGGGACAGTCTTCAACAAATGAATTACACAAGTTCAAGAAAAGGGAGAAATGATGAAGAATGTGGCTCGGTAAGGAGACTTGTGGCAATGGGAAGGTCAGTTACTAACTTACATATCCTTCCCTGTGGTTCATGTAGTCATTCCGAAGAACATTAAGCAAACATGTAAAAAGAAGAAGAAAGTAATCTACAAACTTAAAAGATCTTAAAAGGCCTCTTTCAAGAATGGTTTGCCACTGATAGAGACAACAACAAAGAGTTTCAAATAGTTGCTGAGCTTCAGTTCGTAAGTTTTATCTTAAGTGTAGTTTCTATTACTTCTTCACTGTAACTTCACAGAAATATTTCTAGTAATGGTTCCAGATGTTTGCTTTTGAAAAGGAGACACAGAGACAACAACGAACAGCTTCAGTTCACGCACAGATTTGATCACAGGAAACAAGTGCAATGCATTAATTAAACAATGCCAAAATCCCATCCCTGTGGTTTCGCTGGAACCAGGCCATTCCATATCTGCACTGCTCCTTTTACAGACACGATACAAAGCCCAGCACTTTACCAGCTGGGAAAGCAGTGTGTTAAACACAGTCAATTGGAATGATGCCCTCAGAAATGGGGCAGGGCACGTGCAAAGCTTTGAACATGTAATCTAGAAGCTCTGTTAATGAAGCAACATCTCAGTTCTAAGAGAGGAAATAAACTGTTAAAAGAGGTAAAACAGATTCATTTCAGAAACAGAAAATGTATTGAAACAGACAAAGACAGAAGACAGGGCTTCTTGCCTGTGGCAGCAGGCACGCAAAATTCTTTTGCCCTCCTTTCCAGACCACCACTGCATGAGCCATCTAGTGCTATTTGTGGATGGATGAATCACAGGAAGAGCATTTCCCTTTATTTACCTGCATTTGGGCCTTCTTCATGTTGGCATTGACCACAGCTGCCATGTAGCCGAGAGCCGCCTCCCGCGTCTCCCCGTTCAGCAGGATACTGTGCAGGATCTTGAACAGCTCTTGCTGCAATTGCAAACAAACACCTCTCAGCATCACAGTCCTTTCTGTTTGTCTGTATTTTTATGTTCTACAAAAGCCACAAAACTCACTAAAACTTCTGTTACGGTCTTATTGTCAACTTTATATGCGCATGTTAGTCATGACATTAGTTAAACCAAAAATGTAAATACAAGAGTAGTGCAACACACTACTAACACAGTATGTATTTACCCATCCTTTAACATGATCTGAAACTCATGACTAACTGATCTGATATTTTCTGAATTGGCTTACAGCCTTAGAGAAATATTCCGAGTACTCTAATTTTTTCCCCAATTCATTTCAGCCATATCCTAAAAGATTTCTGGTTTAAGATAGAAGCTAATTTTTTTTAGATTATGTTCTTCATCTAAAAAACCCACATATTATGGGTTTTTTTAAAGGAATGAGAATACTTACCCTTGCTAGCTCCAGGTAATGTTGCAAAGACTGGCTAACAACCCGGGTGTTCTCAAGAGTAATGGCAGGCCCTGAGAAGTACTTTTCAACTACTTTGTTCTGAAAGTAAGATGAATATTGGCAAATGTATCGAAATGTTTTGAGGAAGTAAAAAAACCCCTCACAACAAAAGAACCCCACCATGCTATTGTCAACATCCATCTGTGACACTTACATCATCTTCAGCAAAGACAGAGAGACTGAAGAAGGCTCCAAGGTAGGAAAGTCTTTGCAGTTCTCTTCCTGCACCTGTGCTTAGAGATTTAGGCAACCACAAGGGCAAAGAGACAACCTAAAAAGAGGAGAAACAGCAAGTTCTTCAAAGTTGCCATGTCAGCCTCCCTGCTTTGTCACCTTCCAGTGTCTGCCACACACCCTCAAACCTCCAACACTCAGTCATGCTGATGGCAAAATGGAAACATCTCCTCCATATTCCAGCAACCCAAGCAACTCGTGTTTGTCCCAGTTTTAATAAATTCTCAGGGTAAAGGACTCCCTCTACCAGCTTAATTTAAACTATTGTTTTGCACGAGAGGCTCCAGTAGCTCTTGCTTAGAGTTCTGGAGAACATTATCAACAGGAATTGTACAACATCACCAAAATAAGTGACGTGGTTCTTTTAACTTGAAAAAACTCAAACCGGAGACACTCACCAAACTGCACATAGGGTGTGTTTTCCCAAACTTGATTTCACAAAGTTCGCATAGTGCCTATAAAGAAATCCCAGTAAAAATTACTTTTTTGAGTAATTCTTAAGTAACCTGTCTGCAAAAAACAAGCTTACTAGGACAAACTGCTGGAAGAGCTGAACCTTTTTCCCTTGATCAGTGGAAAAACTTCACTATCACAGTGAAGATGTCCAAACAGAACTAAGTACGCCCTGCTCCCATTTTAGCTTTTACCTCTGCTCCAAGTTGCCACAAAAAAGCCAACATGTCTCACAGGATAATAAATTACTGCACTTATTTCAAAAATTAGCTGTGCAAATTGTTGTTTGCTCACAACATGACAATGCCTGTGCTGGACTCCTGACCTGCCCCATTAAAAACAGTAACAATAATAAAGAGAGCAATTGTTTAATCCAAACACCAAGGCCTTTGTCTTCTGAATCAGAGTGGAAATACGTCAAATGAACACAGAACCCAGGAACAAAGAATCCTATCCAAGATCTCCAGCTCACTTTCAACTGCAGTACAGGAAGAAGCAAGCAGTCGTTAACAAAGAATTCTGGAAACACAAAGATACTGCTGGCTTTCCCACTTGTCCTGTGTTACATGTTCTCAGTCTTCAATCATACTACAGTGAGTAACTACTATTCCATCCTTTTGTTTCACACTGTGCCAACTAGAGATAAGGAAAACACAGACTCATTTTCAAGTAGTCCTTCTTTGCAGCCAACAGCCAAATTTGTAGCGGTTCACAAATAACTGATAACAAAAGAGCAGGAAAACACAAAACCAGAAAAACTAACGTTTTTTTGCCAAGTACCAGAGTTACTTAGTCAATTTGATTTGCAGCACCCCAGTCCAGCAGATTTCCTTAAGTACAAATCAAACCTGAGGTGCAATAGCCTTTTTTGGCATCATACACTGAAGATCCTAAAACGATCTGAAGGTGTTAAGTCGACAATACTCAATTTACCAAGAATCCAACTTGCTCTTTGGTGGCCAAACACACTTTGCGAAAGACTGGTTTGTTTTGCCAATAAAAGCAGTAGGAGGGAAGCAGACCTAGGACTAAAGTATGCATTTCAAAAAGACTAAAAATAACCCCCTCACCTTTTCAGTCAGAGAATATTAAGATATTTTTCTCAGCAGACAGACTCCAATTCAAATAATTTGGGTTTAATGCAACCTATTTGAGTTTTCTCACACACAAAAGTTGAGTCTAAACATACACTGGTATGGATATTGGGTGTTATTCCCCAGATTTAAATTGAGAAGAGTTCAGTGGGATTTTATGACCATCCACAGTATTGTAGTTATGCATGATGAAATCCATGCATTTGATTAGCTTTATATAAAGCAATACACACAAACATTTGAGTAGGCCACTATACAGTGTTCATAAAGCTTAAGACATTATTGGCCTTGCCGTCTACTACATTTTTAATGTTCTTTACACATCTCATGTCCCATTAATCTTCTGACAGAGAGTTTAATAGCAACCCACTAACCAAAAAGAATCCCCAAAATGTTGAAGTGTTATCTTGCTTAGAAGCTGCATGTTATCACTGAATATAAAGAAACTACTTTTAGAAATGGACAGTCCTTACCATAAGGGGATATTTAAAATTGTCACTATCGAGGGAGCACTCTTTGGAAGCCACAGCCAGGCCTTGTAAGATGGGAATAAAGATCTGTAAAAACACAAGTAAATTACTTTATTCAAGAACAGGAAGCAAGAAATGACTACTGCCATACAAAGCATGAAATGCCTCTTCATTATTCAAATAGTGCAAGTTACACAAAACAAAAACAATTTGTATCAGTTAAGCCTGAAGGTTTTAGAGAGTATTCAAAGCTAAAACCCAACTTGTTTGGTGTAGTATAAGCAATAGGGTGTTGCTCCATTGAGTTCCCTGCATGTTCTCTGCAAGACACAAACAAGTGCACGGGTTCTGGACAGGTGTCCAACAACCTATTGCCCAAATGGGTAATAATTTAATTTTCTGTACACTTGGGGCAATAATACAGCTCTGATTTTGCATGCTGTTTAAGCTGGTAAAGATAATAAGCAGCAGTCAAGGATTGTTAGGAAAGAGGAAATGACTTGACAGGAACTTATTAACCAGAAGTAATTACACCCATTTAGTAAGTCCCAATCACACAGTTCTGACAACTATGCCCTCACAAAATAAACCCATAGTAATTTTGCAACAACAATAACAACAGGAGTCTCACTGAATTTTAAAGTATATTGTGTCGCTCCCGTGAAGAGACAAAAAAATATTATTAAATAATATTACAGAAAAGCACTATACAGGTGGCCGTGTGCTTCAGCTCCAGGAATGCTTCTCTTCTTCAGGGCAGGACCGCTAACACTTTTACAACTGCTTTTTGTCAGTCTTAAATGTACTTTCAACTACACGAACCTCTACTAAAAGAAGTCCAGACAGAAATATAAATTATTAACAACTACTTGCACTACACATAAAAATTATCTAATGTCATTCTTTGCAAAACTGGAAGGGTCAAGTGCCATTTCAAAGGCCTCTTTACAGCCAAATCACACAATACTATGGGAGTGCTAATTAGAGACAATTACAGCCTTACTGATCTGCTTTACAGTATGTGGGCTAGAAGTTTGCTAGTGTTGTGTCTTAATTATTTATGGTCTCAGTGAGCTACTCTGACACACAGAACAAACCCTCTAATATTTCTCAGTCATTTCCTCTGTAAACATGAAGAATTACTGGACTAGGATTTATAAAGTGCTCTTAGCACCCTAGATACAAACTATTAAAGATGCAAAGAAGGGTAAAGATTGCAAGATGGAAAACACAATAACTCTGAGTAGGACTGCAGAAGACTGATGTCTTAACATGAACATTTTCAGGAGTTTGTACAAAAGGATGAAAACCAAGATCAATCTTGCAATATATGCCTGCACCTTCCAAGTAGTCCACTTCTGTGTTAGTGTGTGCTGCTTATTAGCAAATGCACTTTTAATACTTAGAACCAGCAAATACTGAAAGTCAGACTTTTTCACAAAATGCTAAATGAGTTAAAAAAAGAACAAAACCAAACTCCAATTGCTTTAACAGGCTGCTAGTCCTAGAGGTAATGGGTAGAGGACTACGAGACACTGACTAAACTTCTGGCAATCCACTCTCTTGGATACTGCCAATTATAGAATCATGTGCTATAGCTTTTTTTTACCTATGCCTTACCTGTTTGAACACCTCTTCATCCTGGTAAGTTGTTCTCACCAACTCTTGAATGAAGCCAAATGGGAGATTCCTACACAGCATATATGGTACCAGCAAAGACTGCTGCTGCAATGACCTTAATTTGTATTAAAAAAAAATTAAAATCCAAAACTACTGATTATTTGCCGTAGTATTTGCAAAAACGTCAGATCAGTCACGTGCAAGGATGTGTCTGCAAGCACATTATCAATGTCTGAATACACCTATTCCTTTCAGAAGTAACTAATCTTGTCTGCTCAAGTTACTTGGGGAAAGGTTGTTCTCAAACAGATGCTGCTGCCAACATCACACTGCAGTTAACGAGGCTGGAAGAAAACAACAGCTTCTGTGTAGTAATTTGTTGCTCCTTTTACCCCTCTAATAAAAAAACCCCTTTGTTAAGCTCAACTGGTGAAGGAACAACATTTTTTTACATGTGTTTTTCCAGATTTAAAAAGAACATAATATCAGTCTTTTCTGAATTAATAGTCATTACTTTTAACATCACTTCTAACTGCTTCCTAGCATTTTGAAAGAAGTGTCTTTTTTCCTTATTATATATTTACACAACTAATGACAACATTGGTTCACACAGAGACAAAATTGATCTCAAAGCACACTGGATAACTGGTGCACTTTTAAAGATTATTGAAGTGTTCTTTGGGGACACAAATACAAATCTATGCAGATTTTAGTAAAAGCCACATATCCTATTTTAAAAACCTTTTCAGTGTTCTAACCAAACTGGCTGCTGGTTAAACAACTGCACTTGAAATCCCAGAGTGGTGATTTAGCACAGACAGCTTTCCATTACCAAACCTGCCGTGGTAACTCCGGAGCAAACACCTGCTATGTTCCTTCAGTAGGTTTTGCTACACATTTTAAGACCACAGCTCTATTGGTTACTGACTTTCCCAGGAGTAGTGTCCCAACAATCTGTAACTAAAACAGTTGAAGCTTAAGGCAAGACAAAAACCAGCTTGGTTCCTGATCCCCCATTTAAACTGTTCACATCAACCTGGCTGATTTTACACAAATGCAGTTCGAAACCACTCAAACTGCTCTCCACCAACTCATCAGTTGTAAAGCAACAATCTATTCCTCTGGCACATAATTCTTGTGCTCCAATAACTGATCTTAGTTTTCTTATCTAATCCTCAGAAGAAAAAAAAAAGAATCCTCTGACAGTCTAACTTTCATGATTAGCATCAGCTTGATTTACCTTGGTTGTGTTAAGGATCCCTGTAGCACCAGAGCAGCGTGTGAAATGCACTGGGATCGGATGTTGCTCAGTAACTGGCTAACTGTTGGCTGGCTACACATCTGATAAAAATAACTTCGTTTTAATACAGATCAGAATTTAAATACAGAACACACAGGAAAGACAATAAATTTATTTGTGCAGTATAAATGTAATATGTACACTAAGATTAGAACTACTCCAGTTAAAACCTTCCAGGTTATATATAAATAATGTTGGTTGCTTGCTTTTTCCCCAGAAGCAAAAGCTTAGAGTAGAATACAGAACACTGACAAGGGAGCTGGTCTCACAAAAATGTTTTACACAGAATAAACTTGGATAAAATGTAGATGGAAAGGGGAAGGATGATTTCTAACACAGTGCTTATTTAAGAGATATAAAATACACGCATCACTCAAATTTGATGAATTAACAAGAATCAAAGGGCCCCAATAAATTCAATAAATCTATTTCTACAACAAAGCCATCAATAACAACTATCATTCCCACCAACTTTCCCCACTAACGAGTCAGAGGAGTGTTTGTGACAGCACTGATACAACCTCACTTATCTGAAACATACCTTTGGTGCTTTTCTCTCCTCTATTCCAACCCTGTCAAAACACTCAATGAGGTAGTTCAGCATCTCTGTCTCCTTACAGTTTTCAATGGTGAAGTGGTCACTGCAGGAATCGGAAACACTCGAGCTGCCAGAGCCTCCCACACTTTAAAACACACAGAAAGCAGAAACAAAGCATTAGGTAGAGTTCTTCACTTGTGCACAATCAAACAATCCATGAACATTCCTCTGTCAATGCCCTGAACACTCCATCCCATCACACACATGGCTCAGTGATTCAGGTAATTTCTGTGATAATTCAGGTTATTTCTGTGATCTATGAAGAGCTCTCCACGTAACAGCTTGTCCAGCCCTTGAAGTTCAGAGCTGTAAATGCCTTCTTAAATAAGTGCCTGAAAGACAGCCACAAGGTGCATAACTTTGATGGGAGTCAGTAAATCTTGGTCTCACAATGCAACAGAGAAAACAAACAGCCTTTGAGCTGTACCTGACACTCAGGACACCACAACCCTTCCATGCCACCGTTCACAATGGCAGAAACGTCAAAATTCCATTAACACCACCAAATCACAGGAGGCAGGAGCCTCCCACTGCTGAGAAGAGACCTGGGCTGACAGACAGGGCTACACACAACCACTTGAGGTGCTCTAAGGAAGAAGAATCAATAACAGAGGCAATACATCCAAGCTGCTGCTGCTTTTAATGCTGCTGCATTCAAGATCATTTCATTTCAACTCAGTTCATTTCAGTTCAGTAAAATACATCATTTCATTAAGCAGCACAGCCTCAGTGGGGAAAAGAAAGCACTAATATTGTAAACACAAAAACTAAACCCACAAAACCAAAACCATCCTTAAGACGAGAGAAATTGAACACAAAAGTGAGAACAGACCCACAGCTCTCAATCTCAGACTTATCTCAACAGAATTCTTCTCAACATAGCAGCTTGACAAAGCTAATTAAAAGCAAAATCCTCATTTTACAGAAGAGACTAAAGACATGAAATATTCACCTTATGTAAATGAAATCTAAAAACCAGCAGTTACTTGGATGGTCTGCTGCAATTCTCAAAGAGAAGTCTGTGTACAGTCAGGATAGATTTGGATGAAGACCGATTTATGAGCCCCAGATCTTAAACCGGAAAATAAGACTATTGGTTTCCTTAAATGCAACTTTTTAAAAACATATGTAAAACTACAAACTGTCAGAACTGGAATTTCCTTTAAACTGTACAATAATTTACATTTCTATAATTGAGACATACAAATCTATTGCGCAAACTTTACAGTCCAACCAATAAATCCAGGAAAGGTTATTACTGTTAACATGCTGAGCTACCAGATGCTTAAGAAACACAACATTCTAATAGCAGCAATCTCTGTTTGCAGAGAGATGTTTTCAGTTATTCAATTAAAACTAATCCATGTAAAACACAGCTCTATTGAAATAGTGCTCAGTAACCACAAAATCATGCACATGGGGTTTTTTTAATGGTCTCTTTTTTAAACCTCTTGGCTTCTCACATCCAGCTTAAAAATACTCTTTTAAGAACATAAATTTATATGAAAACCTACTAGTTCTACAGTCATTCTGCTAATGATTTCACTGCAGCAATAACTCAAACTATTCTAACACAAAGCTCATACATCCTTCACACATATATTGAATGCCTTGGTGCTTTCAGCATGCCAGTTGCTGCATAGTTGTACAGCCACTGTGTTTATATTTTAACTAACAACTTACTGCTGTCTGCAAAATGCCCCGACACAATAAACACACTAAAATCCCAGAAGCACAGCAGAAATCCCATCCAAAGCTTGGCAACTCTATCCAACATTTGGATTGAGTCATCAACACGATAAAAACTAAACAAAACAGTGGGGAAAATAATCCTAAATTCCACATACACAAAGTCCTCCTACAGCTGTGTTACCAAGTTCACTCTCCTGAAATCAGACTGGAGTAGAAAAGAGGAGATGTAACTTGGAAGGTGCTGTAGGTAACAGGGAATGCAGCAGCAGTGTCCCAACATAGCACAGCAACAATCAGACGAAAAAGCTAATGGGGCACAAGATCATTTCACACTAAGTATTTTTGGGCATTCCTTGACATTACCAGATACTTCCTGAAGTCCTAAGCCAGCTTTGTTTTAGAAGGGTCAAGCAACTAGATTTGCTCTGATTTTGGCTATAACTATATAACCAGGGGACTGAAAGCCCTGGAGGAGCCCTTGCCTCCCAGTCACTCCACAGGTGTGTAGCCTGTAAAACTCTGCTCTTGCTTCCCTTACCCCTCTCTGCAACAACCCCCTCAAAGGACCGGTTTAAGATTTCAGGTGTATTTTCTTCACAGGCTAAAGGAGTGATCCTCAGCTGTCAAGCAGCAGCAAATGTTCAAAATCCCATTGTTTGCATCAGCTGGTTATTTGTCACTGTATCTTTCTCTGCATGCTAACCTTTGTCCTCATTTTCCAGTTTTTCATAGGAAAACGTGCCCATGATGTACCAGTGATTTAAAATTACAGCCATAGGCGAATACTATTCCTTCTACTCATACAGCCAAAGAGAAGTTCCACTCAAACATCATCTCAGAAACCACGCTCATTAGGCCTAAAACACAGTATGATGAACATTTACCTTAGTCATGTCTCCAAAGGAGAGCTGACTAACTGCACTCATTACGCATGTTTACACACCAACTTAATGAGCCAGCCAAGTCACATCTTTGCCTTCAGTTGTTCCCCAAATTGCTTTGAAGATCACTTGACACTACACAGACTGTTAGTTCCTAAACAACCAAACATGCAGGTTACGTTCTCTTTCTCCAATACCTGGACCCAAACTGGACACAAGAAAAATCATCGTCTTCATTTTCTTCATCACTACTGTCCTCAGACACATCAGAAACAGCAAGAAGGAGGAGGGAGAAAGGGCTGTCGTATAAACTACCACAACAAAAATGGAAAAGGCCATCAGATTTTTAAAGCCAGAAGAAAAAGTAAATGGTAGCTTTTCTTTTTAAGTCTGTCAAAAATCATCTTCTCTAAACATGCAGACAACAGGTAACTCCACGTTAGTAGAACCAGGACCATACTAACATGCTCTGTTACATTACTACAAGTTATTCAGGTATCAAAAACACCACACGTTTACAACCCAAAAATCGAAAAAGAATTTTCGAGACCAAATAAAAATTATGGCTGAAGTGGAATGTTTAGACATGACGGAATAATAAATATTACAATTCTAAGCCAATCATTTTAAAGCAGTGGTCTCAAAGCCTTGTGTTTGTTTCTCCCTCCTGCAGGAACAAGGGATTCCACGAACAGCCAAGAGAGGAAAAGCAGTGGTACTTAGCCTGGCATTCTGAAATACGCTGATCTGTAATTTAAATCTGTGCACCAGGGAGTCAAATCCAACCCAGTCCAAAAAGTAAAAGCTTTCAACAAATTAACTAAGGCCCTACTGAGAAAACTGATTTTGGAGCAGCAGGTTTACATGGTTTACTATCCAGCAGCAGCAACTGAACAGAAAGCTTATCGTTTAACTGCAATGGATGTATGAAGAGGACGAAATTAAAACCATATTGCTACCTTTAAAGTAATTACATCACACCTCGAATGCACACAAGCAGAGCGAACATTTTGCAAAGACACCTGGTTAGCAAGTCAAGGTATTAGCACAAACCCAAACGCAGAAATCAACTCAGGGTGAGTAGGGTGAGCTCAGCACAAACGTAAGTTCTTCCATACTGCACGCTGATGCCACACCCTGCAGAGCACACACCAAACACATTCTGCTCTTGTGCAATACCTAGGAGGAATCCTGCTCTGTAAGGAAGGACGCCTGCGCAAGGCACCGGGTGAAGTAAACAAAGGTGGACCCATGGCTGTGGGCCTGTGTCTGGATGTGATGACTGGCATGGCTGGAGGGCCAGCAGCCATGGCTGGAGGACTTGGAGAACTAGATGGGATGGAAATGCTCAAGGAACGTGGGATGGAAGAAGCAGCAAAGCCTCCGGAATGGGCCACGGTGTATGGCCGGTACCGCGGAGAGGAAGGCTGTGTCCAGGAGGGGCTTGCTGCTGAGAGGTGAGAGCTGACAGTAATGGGAGGCACTGCTGTGGTGGCAACTGAACTGGCTGGTGGGGTAAGAGATGAACCAGTCATTGGTACATAGCTTGTGAAATTGGTAGGAGGAGCTGGACTAGTCCCATAGAGACTAAACCAGTTACAGGGGAAAAAGAAAAAAACAAAAGCGACAATTTAGGATATGCAGGAAAAGGGTGGAAAAGATAAAATGAGCAAGAGAAGTCCTTGCCCTTCTGATGACTCTTCAGCAATATTTCTGCAGCTCACACACATTATTCTTTTCTACTGTCGTTGAATAAAACTATGTCACAATCTACACAGTTTTAAAAGTTACGGCCTTCGTGATGCAAGTTAGGGATACTTCTCAGCAGGAAACAGTTACATGGCTTGAATCTATCAAATACATTCCTAGCCATGGAAGTGTAATCAAAAATGGTGAAATGGAGGGACATTGACATGAAAAAGAATGAAAAACTTTAAAAATCCATCTATTTATTGTTCTTGGGACACTTTTAAGCCCTTTTCTCTCTTCTAGTCTACCAATCAGTATTCAAGTGAAATCAGTATTCAGTTACAATCAGAAGTCACCTGGATAACGAGCTGGAACCAAAGGAGCCCACATTACAGAACATGGGGCTGCTTCCAGGGTTGGAGGCCATGTTTAAGATCAGGCTTCTGTCAGGAGAGCGGGCAGCTGCAGCAATGGGTTGGGATGTGGCTGTCAGGCTGGCAAAGGGGTTCTCATCCCTTGCCTGGGTGGACATCATCAGCACTTCCATCAAAATCTGCCCGATCAAGTCCTTAAAATCTGAAAACACTTTTAAGAAGAAGAGAGTCAATATCCTCACCTCTGTCTTCATCTACACAGTAGTCAGGTGTAAACATCAGCAGAGAAAAAAAGGACAGAAACAGACTTCTATGAATTGAGTGCTGGTTTTGGCAAAAACAACCCACTGACACATCTGTAATTATCACTGTCTATATTAGCCTAAGTTCTGGAATTACAGCTACACAAAAAATATAGCCTTTATGGAAAACAGAGGAGATCATAGATGACCTAATGCTCCTATAGTTAGTTATTAAAGTTGTCTTGTGTGTTGCACTCATATTTTCCCACCCTGCTGTTGAGCTGGGCAAGTTGTGTCAAAGAAAGGAAAACAAAACATGCACGTATCTCACACACATAAAATAACAATTGTTTTGGTTAGATCTTACAGCTAACATAGAATATATAGCCTGTTACATAAAATAATCAAGAAATTTTGGCTTATCAAATTAACTGCTAGATGTCTACTATGATGCAAGACAATCCTTTAATTCACGAAAACGTTTCTGAAAAAATAAATGGAACCAGCAATGTGCTCTGGATCAGCACATTAGTTTGAGGACAAAAAACACAACCAACAAGAGCAGAGCAATTGATTAAAACAGGAGCTATGAGCCATCAGTCCCATGTTCCTGCTCCAAGATTCCATTTCCTGCTACAACTGCTGACAGCAGATGTTGAAATTGAGCAAAGACCACAAGTACGTGGCTCTGGTATTGCAGCAAAGGGATAAAAAGGTAAAAATAAAGAGTGGGGAACACGCCACTCAAGAGAAACCACCCCACCAGTGCCTCCTGCTCAGGTACCCACCTTCCTTTGGGTTCTGCTTGAACTGGGCAGAGAGTGAATTCAGGAAAATAACGTCTCTGTCTCGGTCCTTCCAAGAGACTCTGAAGATCTTACAGACCAGCTGTAGAGCTTGTTCCTCAGACACTTCTGACCCGGACAGAGGTTCCTGGGGGTAACAAAACAATCAACACCTGATTTGCAATTGTATTACTCAACCTACAGTCAGATACAGATCTTCTTTAAATGGCTTCAGCTTAACTCATAATGGCAGATTTTGTGTAATCATAAAGGAATATTGATACATTTGACAAAATTTGGAAAAAACACCTGAAGAAACACAGGGGATGCAGAAAAGATGTAGCAGAAATACCCAAATCCAGCAGAATTTCCAAAAGTGCAACATTCAAAACTGTATACTAAGAAGGGACATTCAACTGAGATACTTATGATGTCTGCTTTAAAGAATTAATTTGGGATTTAAATTTTCATTATCCACAGTTATTTTAAGATTTTTTGGTAAAAATGAAAGCACAGGAAGAAAAAAGCTTCCCCAGTTCTTTCCTGCCTTCACATCTTGCCCAAGTTAAAGACATCTTTCACTTAAATGAAGTTAGGACAGGACAAAAGACTCAAGAATTTTCCTTGTTTCCCATTTTTCCAAGAAAGGAAACATGGTGTAAACTGTGCCCAAAATGAAAAACTAGTTTCTGTAACAAGAACGCTGCCACACAGAGTGTCTGGCAAAGGTTACAGGTGGGTTCTTGCACTCCTAAGGCAGCTTTGAGTGTGCACCTGAAAAAATGATGGAACACAAAGGAACAGCACGCAAGTAATTACCCCTGCAATGTGAGGAGAGGTGGCCTTTAAAAGTTTCCAGAACATACATGATAAGCCAGTACCATAACTCTGCCCTCCCCTACACTCTTCTACCAAAACTGTAAAAGCAACGTAATACACAAAGCAGAAAATTCATCTTCAGGGCATTTCAAATCTGAGGCTATTTTCCTGCAAGAGTTCCATGAGAGTTGTAGATATTTACTAGATCTAAAACCAAATTCTGGTATTTGACTAATACTAGTGCACCTTGCACTGCTATGTATCTTACTTCTCAAGATAGTAACACTCTTCTTTTAGAAGAAATAAGTCAATGAGGAAGAACAAAACACATTGAAAAAAACAAGGTTGTCACTAAAAATCTCCCTTTTTTCCTTTAAATTTGAGGCCTCATAATGACCACCAGGTGAGCCAAGATTCATTTCCAGCAACTACCAGCACTGTATCCTTCTCAAAAGCTTTCCCTCAATGCCTTAACAAACCATAAATTTCAGCACATTAATACGTTTTCAATGACTTTATCACTCTATCAATATTCTATTGGTTTCAAGTACTTCTACCTCTCCTGCCTATTTCTGCAAAAAGGTTTTATTAATGACATCATTGCCAATACACACAACCAGGCAAGAAAATGTTCTGCTGATGTATGAGGACAACGTTGTTTCCCATCCACTTAATTTTTGGTATCTTCAAATGAGTAAGAAGTATCGAATCAGGCTGCAAAGATTTAATTTACTTTCCTGCTTCCCCCCACCCCTGACTTGAGGAGTGTCCTCGACGCTAGGCTATTCAGTCCCCAGTGGAAGCCGTGAGTGCCCGCCTGCAGCTCGGGATGCCCGAAGGATCCTGCAGCAGCGTTGCTGCTGCGCGGCTTCAGGCCAGGCTTTTACCAACTGACCTTATTACTGACAGGGCAGAATAAACAAAGGCATCTAACAAGCACTGCAAGCACTGTTGTAGAAACTTCTCTCCACTAAACTGATCTCCCATTTCTTTATGGCTCTATTTCACATGGGCCTTAAAATCAAATGACAAAAAGGACAACTTGAGGAGTGGATTAGAGCTTTGTACTTGCTTTCTTTTTCTACTTTAAAGGGTTCTACTGTCTCTCTAAAACTTGATAGCTAATTCTTACAGATTTTCTTTTAATATCTAGAACAAAACCTTATTAGACAACATTACTCCAGCATATGTAACACACATTTGAAGCAGTACTTTGTGAGTAGGCCACCAAATGCCATACAAATAAGATGCAACAATCTTCAAAGTTGCTTAAAAATGTTTCTTCAGGCCTACCGTGTATTAAAAAATTGATGTGGGCATTAATAGTTCACTTTGTTGTAGGATATAGAACAAATATTTTTCCTCAGAGTTTTCAAATATCTTTCATAAACCAATTTGAGACATCAAAATGCAGCTTTGACATTGGAAGCTTTGACCTTTTTTTTTTCCTTCACACAAATTTTAATGAGAAAATGCAGTGAAGAAATCGTTTGCAGACGACACCTGAGGGTTAGTTCCAGGATTAGCTCCATCCTCTCGAAAGCATGTGCTCAATATATGGAGATAACTGAGTTCATCCCTCCTCCAGGCTCCAGGCAGCACAACCCAGACTCACCTTGTCCGTCAGACTCCGTTTCTCTCTGCGATCATTCTCGTCAACCTCCATGTTCTCAATTCCTGAATCCACATCTACCTGGGACATACTGGAAGTGGAAATAAGAGAAAAAGCCCGTTAACTTGTAGAAAGCTGCAGACAGTCCTCTATAAGATGCTGACTGAAAGTATATCCCCTTAAGCAGATGCAGCAGAGAAAGCAATGCACAAACAGCAATTAAAATCACTGGTTGATAAATGTTTCTCATACTACATTTGAGGTCTAAATTTCTTCAGCAGGCAATACAAACTACACAGCTATCACATCCCATAACCTTTTTCTTTATTTTTAAATAGAGTAGCTGAATTATCCCCACCAGACATGCTCATCTCTTAATGTCTAAGATAACGTTTTGTTTAGGTCAGGAACTCCCATTAAAACCAGACTATAAAAAGCATTACAGTGGTCTAAACAGTGTATGCTTTTTAAGCATTAACCCTACTGCATTAACACAGCTGGGATGGAGAGAGGGCAGAGCATCGTCCTGGTAAGAGGTTTGACCATCAGCATTGTGCCATATTTGTCAGCTGTTACAAGCTGCATTTTTTACCTTTTCTCACAGGAGACACTATCAATGTCCATGCTCTGAGACCGAGAGAGGGACTGAGATTGGGTTTCAAGGCTGTTTGATGGAGAACTGCTGAGTGAACTCACTCCTTCGCTGCTCTGGCTTCGGTGGGCTACTCCTAAAGAAAAGGCACCACCAAGATTACTACTACAGAAGTGAGCAGGCACTACACATTATTTGGATGGAAAAGGTGAGGAAATACTGTTTTTCAATCCAGCTCTTAAGCATTCTTAGCTGTGCATTAGGAAATACATGTTAATAATATTCACATTTGACTACAGATCATCACATTTTCTACCTCCCCTTGCAGCAGCAATGTAGGAATGCTTACCTGCATTAAACAAAGAACAAAGATAAACTTGCATCCATGAAGTGCTCAGAGATTCACTCCCATAAAAACTCATCTCTTATAAGATTGCTCTGTCAACTACCTTAAGATATTGTCAGAGCCCCTCTAAAGACTGTCCTATCAGAACAGGACTGGGCTATTACAATGGAGTTACATCGCCAGTTATAAAGGGGCAACAAATATTCCTTGAGTTCTTCTTCTCTCCTCCTCCCTCTTCCCAAAGAAAATCTAGCTAAGTCAGTGGACAGAAGACACCAGAGCAAACAGGGCTTACCAGAGCAAAGGACTGCATTGTTCTGCATTCCCTTGGGGTCTTACTCTTACAGCCAGGAAAATGAACTTTAACACTGATGCTGCAGCACTCATTAACAGCCGTCCTCAACCCTTACCTACCATCTTTTCACACAGATCTTCCAGAATTTACTTGCATCTCTACTTTGCTAGATCAGGTACACAATACAATACTTGACACCTAAAGTCCCAGTTGTCACTGATAACACTGTTTTTAGGTTCTCCAAGGTATTTTCAAAATACATACAAAATAATGATATTTGCCATGAAATCGATTCCTATGTCTGATCTCACCATGACAGGCAACTCCTTAGAACAATGGATGCTTACAAGGACACTATTCTGCTGGAGCTGCTCTCTGTATGTCCAAATGAATTAAAATCCTCTGCAGTCACTTTAGTCTGCTGCTGAAAGGAACTGCTGCAAACCACACAGCATTAGCTGAGTCTTCATTTACGCTACATAAACACACAAGATAAACTGTTATGAACATTTTGTCCTGATCCATTCCCCAATTTAACCATATCTTTTACCCTGATGCGAAAAAGACACACGCTATTAAACAGCCACACAAATGGCACTGTAGGAAGCAAACACTATAAACTCCTGGTTTGGGTCATCAGCCAATCCAGTCAGTACAGTCAGGTACTGTTCTGGTGAATTCTCAAAACAGAAATCTCCAAGGTCTTCACTATCCAACCACTTCAAACCATGATAAACATGTCTGCTAATACCTGAGCATTTCTACCTCCAGGTACACATTTCCACACCTCCTGCTCTGCTGGCAGTATTGTTTATCCACTTGTGCCCTAGGATGGATCAGGACCTCCTCTATTTGAAAATTAAACATTTACTTTTCCTGGGTTAGTTTTCACTTGTATTAAGCCCACGATCTCCCACACCACACAGCTGCCACAGACAGCAGAGGAACAAATACTCCTTTCAGCAAGAGTCAGATCTCAGATGGATTAAAACAGTCATGTAACCAACAGGCTGAGGGAACACAGTGAGTGAACGCTGCACCATTCTTAAAAAAAAAGAAGTCACCTCTACCTCTGGGCTGCTGCCTTTAATCATGAGGACAATACAGAGTGTTAAATTCCATCTGCAATGACTTTATCTCAGGAAATGCTTTTGATAGCTTTTCTCTGCCCTGCTTTGGATGCAAGGAAACAAAACAAGCAGGAAGGAATCACGTCTAGGTATTTCTGAATGGCACTGTAATTAAACCGCAAGATTTAAGCTTGTAAAATACTCTACTTGCCAAAGGGAAAATTGGAAAATTCAAGAAGGAAATAGGTAAATGATAATGAATTCTGCAAGCTTATCAAAGAGCATTGGAAAAATGTTATTTCTATTAAATTATTAGAAATCATATTGAATACCTGGTTAGAACCATCTTGACATTTGTTTTGGGATGATTTTGTGAACCTCTCAGCTTAGTAACACAACATGCAAAACAATTCAAGATTTCAGATAAAGATCACATACTGGAAAACATGCCAATTTGTCCTGATTTCTAAGTCAGGCAATTTGAAATCAAAATTAATTTCTGTTAGGTTAAATGTGGCATAAATACATGAACTTGGTATCTTCTGAATTAAATACAATTTGTAAATATCCTGCTTGTATTCCCTCCAGTAAATAGTGAAATTGGCAAACTAATACAAAGCAGAAAGCAAATACTTCATTCTTACACTGACAATGCCCAGTCACAACTTGCTATTTTCAATTGTGCTGAATGCTTGCAACTAAAGATCAAAAATTAACTTGAGACTGATTACTAAAATGTACTTAGAAACCAATCAATAGAAACTGTGTTGCAAGACTTGAAAGGGATTTTCCGGTCTCCTTGACACATCTTTTCCATAATATCGTGTAATATTAAACTTTATTACAAACTTCTTCAAGCGTTGGTAACCCATATTGTAAACGCCATGAGTTTACTCACACCTGGAAAACAATTGTAAATGGAATCAATGGAAAACCGTTTATTACTTTGGAAGATTAAAACAAAAAGTACCTTCATTCACCATTTTGCAACATTTGTTTCCGAAAATTACTTTGAGTAAGAGCAGCAGCAGCAGCAGCAGCAGCGCATGGTGTACAAGGAGGAGCTGTGTAAGGAATGCACGCGCACAGCAAGCACGCCAGGAGCTGCCAGCCTACCTGACGCACCGATGGGAGAGGTAGCTGGGGTCATGCTGTGGACATTGAGGCCCAGGCTGTGGGAGGGCCCCGGCGCTGGGGCTGCGCCCGGCGGCCCCGGCGGGGTCTCTCTCTGCGGGGACGTCAGGGGGGTGGTGGGCTGGGACGAGGAGCCTCCCGCCAGCCGCGCCAGGCGCCTCCGACGGATCTGCAGGGGAGAGAACCCCGAGTGAACACCTCTGTCTGCACGGCCAGTCCGTCTGCACAGCTCCGGGGCTGCCCTCCGGCCCTCCCTCACAGCGGGGACTGGCTCCTGCAAAGGCAAAGACTGAAGCCTTACCTGAAGCCTGCTCAGTGGAGCTGGGCTTGCTGCCCTCCCTCTGTTCTGTGTCATAGCACTACGGTACCCTCCATGTTCAAATTTTAAGTATGTATTTGCTGCCTTGGAAAACCATTTGCCCTGGGAATGCTGTGTTTGTCCCTCGAGGGGTTGTGTAAGACCAGTTTAACATTTACTGCTCAGCAATTTCAAAACCTGCAATACTCCTCCCCATTTACTTTGGCATTTGACAAACCGCATTAATGTGATAAAAGGGACAACATGAATGTGACCTTTGCTTTAATTTCACACCACACGATACCAACACAGTCGGGCTAAAGAAAGTCCAGTTGAAAGTTATTCAAGATCACCACTGTCCAAATTAATCCAAAACAGAAGTGCAACACCAAAAACATGCATCCTGTGTGGTGGACAGAAGCACCTTGACAAGTAAAGACAGAGCAAAAAACATTCTCTTAAGAGACATTCCATCACAAAGAATTTAAAAAACTCTTTTTGCATGGTACTTTTAAGACAGAGAAGCATCTGCCTTCAAAAGCCAACTCCAGAAAACTGTTACAAACCTATTCATTAAAAACAGTATGTAATCACATAATACTAGTATTATACATGAGAAATAAACAGACAAAATAAAACTTATAAAACTAAATTTATAATGCTTCAAGCTTCACATAAATGGAAACCATAAAATATATTATTTATTATCACAGGCTGCCTCACAGGATTTGTGCCCAAAACTTACATCTTCTGCTTCAAATAGGCCCAAAATAAAAGTATCATATTTGAGGATGTCAACTCCCTGCAAAAATCAGCAGTTCCTGTTATTCTCTTTGTATTATGACACTCAAGCATTGCACACAACTTAAAAGTTTTCATTTCTGCTCATAGTCCTAAAGAACTGCCAGGCAACTGAAAGAGTGAACAAAAGACTTGTGTCAAGTCAATGTCTACACTACATTGCTATATCATTTAATGGCCTGTGAAACCTACTCCAACAGGAAGAAGAACAGATCAAATTAAATCAGACTTCAAAAACTGTGGGAAAACACTGTCTGGAACTACATCTCCCTCCACGACAGGTGTCACCACATGAACACGGAAGGCAGCTAGAATTATTTTTAAGACTCAAGAAAATAGCTATGAATAGAATCTCTAACCCTTCCTCCTTATCAAGCAAAATAGGGGAGCTTAATGCAGAAAGAAATTGTTCAGCTTTGCCTTTAAGTAAAAGTAATACATATTAGGGTCTCCCTCTTCTTCATTTGTACCTTACATTTCAATTTTTCAGGTGTTCATCCAAGTGTTTATCTGAAAAAACTCCAGAACTGCCTCAACCCTCAGAGGTATAACTGAGAAAATGTCAGCTACATGTCCCCATATCTGAATCCAAAGTAGGTGACCACAGCTCACAAATACAACAAATGCACACACAAGCACTCCATATATGCACCAGTGTCTGAAGGAGAAAGATTACTTATTTTTCTTGTTTTTTTATAATTAATGTGATGCGGAACTCTTCCACAGCTGTTCACATTCATTCTTGCTACCTAGTTCCAAATCAGATGTAAGGAAGGAGATATGTGAGGAGAAAAAGGCAGAGATAATAACCAATATATTTATCAATTTATTCACAAGTATAGTCCAGTTGATTACTCAAACAAGGTCACCTCTTCATCATCTCCCCGTGTCAGGCAGATAATTGAGGTCACTAGTGGCACTTGGCATTCCTTCCCTTCCAGTGCTAGGCAAGATCCATGCCCAAGTTACAGCAAATCCACCTGCAGTCAGCACTGCTGAAACAGGAGGACACTGAGACAAATCTTCTGCCTTGTATTTGTCACACTCAGTCTATCAACCACCCGCCTTTCTTAGGGACCAGACTGTAACCCCCAGACTGTAACCTGCCCTGCAAAATAGTCTGAAGAGGGCATAGAACAAGAAATCTGCACAGACACTGGGCTGCTTTGAGATAAGATATTGCAATAAAAACTAATACAGTATTTTTCCCTGTCCCTTTAAGGATGATGGGCAAATTATACTTACCTTCCTTACTGCTGAACAAAGAAACATTAAAATATAAATATACTCTGAATATTTTTACCACTGACTGATACAGCTTTCACAACTGAGGGTACATGGAGCACATGTTAAAGGACCAGATCTGGTTCTTGGATACCCCAAGCTGTCATATTGCTCCAGGTTTATATAAAACTATTACAGGAATCTGAAGTTTGATCTGAAAACTAGGAAGCTTTAAGTAAGAGACAAAAGAAGAGAAACAGATACTATGCTAAAAAGACCAAGTACAGGCTGAAAAAAGTTTGAAAAGACAGCATAAAACTGGTGGACACATTCAATCCAGTTAATTCCCTGTGTCTTCAGGCTGAACAGCAGGGAGAGGAGGGAAGATGGGCTTTATGCTGAGGGCACAGCTGGGGACTCAGAAGACACAGTTTGTTTGCACAAGACAAGGCACAAATGAGACCCCAACCTGCTGCCTTCACGTAACACAAATACCAGGTCAGAAGTGTGGGAGTTCCCTCCAATTAACCTGTTCTCATTTCAGACTGAATGACTCCCTTAATTACCACGAAGCAGCATAAAGCTGGGGGTTTTAAATAATTTTTAGGGAAGTTTAGGGCATTTGAATAATCCCCAACCCTTGATTTCAGCAATAAACACCTGAGCCAGGGACATATGACAAAGCTGTTACGTGTCATTATGTTACCCAATAGCGACAAGTTATTCAGTCCTAACTATTACATGGCATTGCTTGCTCCAGAGCCCATCTTCCCTGCAGAGCACAGCTCTGGAACACACAGTTTAAAAGCCTAGTGAAAAAAAAATCTAATAGGCTGAATGGGAAGAGCACATTGCTTTTTAACTAGTACAGTCTAGTACAGTTTTTGCTGGACACATCTGGACTACAACTATAAATAGCAGTTTTCAGAAACACATTTTTGATCTAAATGGACTTCTTCAAAGCTGTTAGCTGCATGCACCACAACAAAAAATGTAAAAATAGCACCCTGTTAAAGATGGTTGACTGATAATTTAATTTTTCACCAGGTAATAAAGATACAACCAGGAAGGCTAGGCCCTCAGGCTCACACATTCCCAGTTAAAAACAAATCTGTATCAGTATCTGCTATAGTGGCAACTATTTTTCCCCCCTCCTATAACTTCTACTATGATCTGTAGTGAAATACAATTTCTAGTGCATTAACAAAGCAAACACTGAGAAAATGTCAGTGAGAGACACTGTTGATAGGAGGGGAAAATATCTTCTTGAAACTAAAATATATGTATGGTCAATGGTGTATCTCTTCTTTTTAAGCTGCAACTCATCAGTGTTATATTTAATTATGGTTTGATAACAGAAGATAACCTTAACTGTTAAGAGCCTTGCAATTAATTTAAACTTCCGTTAAGTGTTTTTTCACCATCAGTCACTGCCTGAAAAAAAGTCTGAATCTGAAAAAGTCACATAGAGCATACTTCAGAAGGTTATTTTTCAGTATAGTCTGATCCAGGGCTCACTATGCCAAATAACAGCAAAGTGGAGATGTGGAGGAATATTAAAATCGACTTGGCTCTGACTTTTCAATGAGGGATCCATTAATAACAAGAAGTGACACCGTGACTCCGTTAAAATGATACAAGATTGTCACAAGCAATCACCTAAAAGACCATTTGGTTTGGTCCTTGCTGAACTGGACAAGAAGGACACAGAAAAGTCACTGGAGACAAACATTTTGCCAAAAAAGGTGGATGAGTCCTCACTGGAGAACTCCTTTCCCGCAGCCTCAGATTCATGATGCCGTGGTTTTGATGATGTCAAAGTGTGAGGCAGCGCTGAGGCAGTGACACAAATAAGCTTACATAGGTTAAATAATTCTGAAATTAATCATAAAACACCTCAGGATCAGGGCAGTTCAACAATGAGAAGAACTGCATGTAAACAAGGTATTCATGAAATACACCTGTAAAATTGGAGAACCTTTTTCACAGCAGACTTACACCACCAGTGTCCCATCCCACTCCTCCCAACATGGGAGCTGTACTCCTTTCCTCAGTGCTTCCATAGAGTATGAGGGCCTCCATCAAGTAAACAGCACAAAGCATTTTCTCCTAGATCATGATGCAACACAGCAGGATTGCTAAGTCGTGACAGACAACATCATCAAAAACATCCCAACTTTTTGGAATAGGAATCTGAGTGACAAAAGCAGCCGCCCTGTTCTACAACCCCGCTATAAGACATGGACAGAATAAAAATAATTTCTTTTGATCTTGCCTGGAATACAAGTACAGCACTGAGCCTGTATTGCAGTAGGTCCAATACATTTTGAACGCATGCAATACACATTAATAAAAAATTATTATTTTAAAGATATGAGAGATTCCAAGCTTACATGATTTCAGGATTACACTGGGACAGTGGGAAACTCCCTAGATCCTGATATATTATATCCAGGATATAATTCATTCAGAAGTCCTCTAATATACTGGCAAAACTTAAGACCTTAGTCTATATTAAAAAGCAAAGGAAAGCAGCATCCTTTAAAAGAAAGAAACAAGGAACAGTTCACCTTATTCGATGCAAATAGAATATATACATTATAGATAGATGTTTGCCAATTATAGCATAATACTAGAATTCTTCAGCGAAAGACTAAGAGCTTGAATAAATAAAGAAAAGAAAATCAAAGGAAACACTGGAAAACTGACAGGCCTGTTTCAAGCTGCTTCAAGAAAAAATGATACTAAATATAAGACCACAAACACACCCATCATGCTTCTCAGATGCTCTTGCTTCAAAGAATCTAAGGAAGCAAAATTTTCAAATCACACACAAAGAACACATAAACGCCTAGTACTGGACACAGAGAGGGAACACGCTACAGACAAAGGCAACCTGGCAGATGGAAGCAGAGAATAAACAATTAGCCAGGACAGCAGCAACCCAACCCCATGGCCGAGCCGGGGGGTCGCGGGTCAGGGACAGCCCGGAGACAGGAGGAAAAACACCGAGCACAGACACCGGGCGAAGGCAGAGCTCCTCAGGATCGCTTCTTGCACAGCCAAACGCCACCCTCGGGTCCGAGCAGGGCCCAGCACAGCCCGGCGCCCCCTCCCCGCGGGGCCCACCCGCCCCCTCAGGCCCCGGCCCCGCGCACTCGCCTCGTCCGCGCTCAGCTCCTCCATCGCCTTCCTCTTAATGGTGCCCGGAGGGAGGGCGCGTTCCTGCGCCCCGCCGCGGGGCCGCTCCGAGGCAGCG
>VZTE01003148.1:812760-838294 GCA_013397775.1 Eulacestoma nigropectus | reverse complement strand
TGGCGTCCGGGAGAGGCGGGAACAAGCGCGGGAAGGGGGCAGCTGCCGCTCAGGATCGCCGCTATCCCAGGGAGGGTCAAGCTGCTGAAGCCTTCCCTCTCCAATGGGTCCGTAAATGTTAACCCCCCTTCTCAGTGACGAGTGATTGAGAATACACAGGATCTAAATTTAATTATTGCGACCTGAGTAACATACCAAGGAAAAAACAAGATGCTAAAACCCCATTGAGCCCTTGGCCTCGGCCTTTTCTAAGTGTAGTTTGAACATGAAGTATTTTTTTTCTTTATTACGAGCTTTTCTGCACCTAATTCCCTCATTATACCACAAAATAGTATGTTTCTGGAAGATATTAATCTTTTCCCTCGCACTCGAAATGAAACTCAACTATAGAAGAAACTGGCTAGGCTACATGTAAGTACACTGGAGGCTCAGCCCCAGCTCAGCTTGTTTGAGTTATAATACATATAGATGAGAGAGAAAAGAATTTTTTAAAGTTGCTCTTTTGGCAAAGGATAAACGAATTGAGAGTTGCATCAGCAAGTTTTCAGCCCAGGATGAACAGTCACTACTTATATGTGAGCTGTGCACGGGGCACTGTGATTTGAGTCAGCAAAGGAAAGAATCCAGCAAAAGCTGGATAACAGGATGTTCTTGAGCTGGAACTAATCTGTATGAGCAATTAAAACATATTTTCATGCACACTACAAATAATTATATAGCAATAGAATTGATCCGGTTTTTTAAGTGCATAGATGAGGCAGGTAGGATATTTGGTCTTCTGTTTTTATATACATCTTTAATGTACTTTATTGATCTACATTTTTTTGAACAAAACATTTTGATGACTTAACCAAGGTGCTCAGAAAGGAAACCAATAATTGGATCATAATATATATTGCCAGTCTTTTTATAGAGTAGATGTATATTTTTACCTTTGATTTTTAGATTACACTGCATTTTGTGTTTATCTCCTTGGGATTTTTTTAAGATAATTGGTCTGAAACACCTTTGAATAAAACCCTTCAAGTGCTTCTCTGGGGAGTTCTGTTCTTGTCCTTCAAGGTCATTACTGCCCTTCTGTATTCCTTCTCACACCGCTTTTACCGGAGAGCACAGCTTGGAAGCAGCGGGTTTGGGAATGCCCGCGCTGTTTAACCCTTGAACCCTTTGCGCGTTAAGGACCTGCGCCAGGTCGGTGCAGGTGCAGACGCTGCAGAAGCGCCATCCAGCGGCGCAGAAAGCTCCGCCTGCTGCTGCGTTTCATTAACGGATGGGAGCGGGGCTGCTGCCCCAATTCGGGATTTCTACTAACATAACACTCTAACAGCAATATTGTTTTCAAGCAAATGAAACCACTCAGTTCCAGAAGGAAGAGGCTGTCAGGATCCATAGCATAAACACCAGGCATTTACTGCTAGCCCCCACATTTCCCTAACTGTATAAAGACTATTAGTTCTTTTCTTTTTATTTTGGAAACCAGCCTAAATTTATATAGGTCTAGTAATTAGAGGAGGGGGTCAATCTAACCAAAAGCCTTCCCTGCTTCAACAGATTCTGTCTGACTCTGATAGTGGCTTTAAGCATTTTGAACTGATAAGTATCAGAAAGGTGGTGCTACTTGTTTCAAAATGTCAGGGACTATTTTTTGATGTGAAGTAATTAAGGTACTAAGCTTAAACTATAGTTCTTCAAGAATATGCAACCAAGAATATGCAACAACTCATGTCAGTTGCAGCTACCTAGTTTATCTGACAACTTACATGTTCACACAAGAAAAAAAATCTACTTTTCTATGCAATACTGCACAGGGTCATAAAGAAAAACATTTAATTTAATGGAACAGTTGGATGCAAATAAAGCTTAACTAAAGCAGCATTGTTTTCCCTCTGTATATGTGCTTACAGAGTTCAATCATTTCGCAGACTGGAATCTCTGTGGATCACCTGGACCCATCTTCATGGTTCTGGGATTTGACCACAGGCTGGTTTCCTCTGGTAAGATCAACTTAATTATTTTTGAGAACAAAGCAGCTATGGCACAATACGGGGCCTCACTACAATGTGTAAGACACACGCAAGTAAAGTAGTAGTCTACATCTTAAAGAGAAGCATTTTGAAAAATAAATCCATACCTTTTGTTGTTTGCTTCATTATTTATCTGCCCTTCTCTATCAGCACCTCACTCCCCCTGTTTTGTTTGATGTTGACATGCCTCTTAGAATTGGTAGGTTTTCTTGTTTTAATTGACTTTTGATTACCTAGAGACCCAGGCCTCATCACTTATGTTTTGGGTTGGGTTTTTTTCCTCCAAAAAACATGTTCAAAAGCAAGGTACTTAAGATTTGTTTGGTTTGAGGCATTTATTAGCAAAAATCAGACCTTTAACACTGGCAACAGCAGACTTATTTCCTGAGCCAGAAACTTCAGACCATTCAGGTTAATAGGTACAGGAGTCAGTTCTTGTCCATAGAGCCCTCACTGGACATGAGGCTCCTGTGCAGAGCTGTCCCTGCAGGCAGGACCCAGCACAACACACAGATTCAAGCTCTCTTGAAGACCTGTTTACATACTTGATTCTCACAACGAAGCTCCTAAAAAACAAAAACAAAACAAAAAAAAACCAACAACAACAACAAAACCCAAAAACAAAACAAAAAAACAAACAAACAAACAACAAGGGTATAGATTTATATAGTAATCAAAGGAACTGCTTCCAAAACTGAACATAGACCCTCTGCCACCGCTCTGGCCATGCTAGTAACTTATGCTTAACATTCCAAATTTAACTACACATTACAGTGGAACAGTGAAGCTGTTCCAAAGCAGAATGTGCTCACTATGTACCATCCATCACACATCCTACAAAGCTAGAAGACTTGTGCATACCATGACCACATTATAAATCTAATTTTTGCCATACAGAGATATAATTAGTAGAAATCTGTCAATACCAGGTGGAGGTCATCCCCTTCAAGCCAGTGAGTCCAGCCCCTGTTCTTCTTCTCACCAGTCTGGACACAGACAAGTTTGTCATTTTCCCAGGTAACAAGGCTCTGTAGAAGAGGGAACAAAAAAGTGTTTCTGCATGTCTGTCTCGGTTCTGCAAAATACTTGTAGAAAATGTGCATTTTCCTGGATAAAAGAGGACCTAGATGCTACTCCTGAGTGAAAGTGACACTCTTTGTCTGTAACTCAGGCTCCTACCACTGTCTTGCACTACAAATATTATTCTTGAAACAATTTCTGCTCAAGTATCTGGATTGATCATGACATCTTAATTTTGTCACAGCCTCTTATACATTCACTCTTACCTTGCATTTTCTGTTATCCAAGCCTTTATTATCTTCCTCAAACTCTTCTCCAACTTTGAATTCAAGCAAATAATCTCTGAATGTGCTAGTGGTATGGATATAGAATGAATCACCATCTTGTTTGATCACTTTCTGAGGCTTCAGCATTTTTGCTATTTTGCGTGTTGCGAAGTCAATACCTTGGACAGGAGGCAAAAATGTCAGAGTTGTATTTATCACCAGCCGTTCTGGCAGCCAGGACTTAACCTTTATTACTACCAGAAGCATTTCTTAGGTAGCTTGACCTTACTGCTATGCAGCATTTTGTTGGTTTTTTGGAAACTTTTGTTTTGTTTAAAGCTGCATGTTACACAGATTAAGTTGTCCTCTTGTACTTTTTACTCTTTGAAAACCAGTTTACTCAATTGTTGCACAATTCCTGTGCAAGATTTCCAGGACTTTGAGTCAGGAGACTCCTGGAGAGAGTTGGCTTCCCCCACAGAGACACCCAAGCTTGGTTTCAGACTTAATCCCCACTTAGCAAGAGGTTAATGCCTATTCTCATCCTTTGTCAGAGGAAAGGCAATGAAAGAATTAACAAGAACTCTCTGCACTCTATACCTTAAATAGGGCAAAATGAAGGGCAGTCCTTAAAATTCAAGAAGACCCTTATGGGAGAAGGGAAGAAGGACAGAATGAGGCATTTTCACCTACCTAAGGCCACCATATAACCTTCAAAGTTGTCATTGCTGACAAGGTTCCAGGTTCCACTGAAATCCACAGGCATTGCCAGACAGTAGAAGGAAGATCCAGTCACAAATGCAAATGTAGTTTTCTAGCCAGGCCTTTTATAAGGCAGCCTGTGGGTGGGATTACCTCCCAGGACCTTTCTGCTGGAGGGGAAGGGCACTACTGCTGAGCCAGTGGGTGAGAGGGTATTTGTAGAATGGCTTCAGCTGTGTTGGAGGGAAAAGTTCACTGTGTCTGAAATCTTTGTGTGGAGCAAATGTTAATAGCTCAAGAGCCACAATGCAAGCCAAAAACTGGTTTAAACCATTTATGCCCATCCTGTATACTTTAAAGGGACTGATTTTGTTGTTACTAAGATTTCCTGCATGTTTATTAGATCTGGGGCTTTATGATCTGAAATCCCGGTATTTGTTGAAAAGGCGATGTACCCCTGTAAAGACATGCTGTACTTGAACACACATGGATTGACTGTTAAACTGTGGATTGTATTATATCAACAAATTTTAAAGCAATACCAATGACACAGAGATAAGAATTATATCATGTTGGTTTATGTCTGGAGTGAATAGTAAGCAGAATTCAAAAAGTAATCTTGTGTATACAGGAGATGTAGCTCCTGCCTTTGCTTTCTGTTCTTGACACATAAAGGAGAGCTGATAGAGGAGCTGTTCCCACTGACGCTTTATTAGATGCTACACATTGTGGCAGAGCACATAGGCAGGAGAGCACATGATGCTGCAGATAAGCTTCAGTGTTGGAATTCACCTTCAGCAAAGAAGTGACAGAAAGCCCTGATGACCCAGCAATGTGTTCTGAAAAGCGAATAAAAAATGCTTGACTTTGAAGAGAAAGAGGACATAGGGAATTTGTAAGTGAGGAAATAAGGGATTTAGAGGTGAGGAAACACCTATACCTACTACATTTATTTATTTACTGCCTTGTGTCAAGCTGAATAAGAAGGATAATATTTTGCAGAGAAGTCTCCCCAAACTTTAGCTCCATTTTTGGAGCTGCCAGTTTGACCCATATGACTCACAGAATCATGCGAGTAGGAACTCAGGACGTCAAAGCCTGTTTCCCGTTTGCAGCTGGATATTGTTCTCTAACCTACACTAAACCAGGAATGGCACTGAGAAATGAAAATAACTGTTTCCTCTGGACTCAAATAGTAACATTTCACCCACAATTTGGTGTTATGAGGTTAGGGTAGTAAAGCATTGTTGCAATACTACTGACTCTTGCAAGCAAAGAGAAGTCAGTACTTGGTAAGTCCTGTGTCAAAGCCCAGATATAACATTTTAATTTAAACTACGTAGATAATCTGGGGTGCGGTCCTTCTTTCTGTAAATCAGTACTCAAACCTCACACAAAGACCTCTAAAGGGCACTAGGGTTACTCTTCCAAGCTTCAGCCACAGAATTCCTTATGGAGCTTCTAAGAACTGCCTATTGCCCTGGCCACATCTGAAAGTTCAAATGTGAGAAAGTTCATTTCTTTCTCCCTTCAGGTTTCTTATTTTATTTTTGTGGAAATACTTTTTCCATTTCCATCCTAGTTGCTGTGAAGCACTGAGCATGTAACACATTCCCTTAAGGATGTGGCCTCATTACAGAAGCAGATCAAGTGGGTCTTGCTGCTGTAGCAGCATTAATAAAATATTTTGAGTCTAAATGACACGTGTGGTGAAAGGGCCCTGTGTTCTCTTTAAGGCCTGACAAGAGTCCACTCCTGAAAGTTTTACCTGTCTGACATCCTTGATCTGCCCCAGCACTGACTGTGGTGCTGGTGTTTATAACTGATTGGAACAGGAGATGGCCAGCATGCAGTTACTCCTAGTGCTGTAAGAGGCAGGTTCCTGGATCCCACCAGTAAAACAAAGGAGCCATACCAAGCAGTCAGTCCTGATGATGGAACATGTCCCTGGTTCTAGACTTGCCCAACAGCATCTTGGCCACCTGCCTGGAGAGTCTCACATTCAGCTGGATTTGCTGATCTGAAAAATGTGACCAGTCATCTTGTGGAGATCCCATGAAAGAGCTGTTGACCCATGAAAAAGTGGCTTGCAAACCTTGGCATTCTTAATAAGGCACATAATCCAAACAAAAATGGGATAGCAGCAAATAAAGGGAGGTAGCATTCTATCACCACAACAGTTACAGTGGCCTCTCTAGCTTATGTTCACATAATACACACAATATACTGTTAGATTCAAAACCAGATTTCTAGCAAAGAAAAATATTTCACTTATGGTCAGTATTGATATCCTACCATTTTCTCTCAACTCTAGTAACAGAAAACAATTCTTGCTATATATAATTATATTCTGCTTATGGCTCAAAAGTAAAATATACTTTATTATTTGAAATAAATGTATTATTTGTAATAAAGGGACAAGTGTCTGAGAATCAGTGCAATGACACTATTATTCATTTCTATCTATTAAATCAATGGCTTTAAACCAGTTTCTGAGGTAGGTTTGTCCTTCCGTCAGAAACAATACTGAGCTTAACATTCCAGCCCTGGAAACATGAATGGAAAAGTAAAGCACGAGACATTTCTTGAAGTAAATTGCATGACAGCAAACAAGCAGCTGCGTATCTCAGGGGCAAGCAGCTCAAAGCATGCTGTACCTAGCACCAAGTCAGCCAGGAAGAAATTCGTCCTTCCTAAACTAATAGAGCTAAACAATTTTTTTGAGGTGAACCACACCTTGACAATTAAAAAAAAAAGTTACATAGATTTACTCTAAATAAATGGTACATCTTGAAACCAGATAATTTTGTTAAGACGCTGAAAGTTATTAAACATATTAATGTTATTGTTTTATAAACAGCAGAGCAGTTTGAGTTAAAACTAATCAGAACATTTTCATTTGTTTTGCTTATACATTTGCAGTTTTCATATGCCGATGTGAATTCTTATACTCACTTCGGTGCGCTAGGACAAAACGTTTAAATGTGAAAATCTTGGAAATTATTGGACTTGAAAAAGTTTGTGTAGGTCCAATCACTGAGTGCACCAAACCTCATCAGCAACTACAGATGTACAGAATTAGCCCACTATTTACCTAAGAAAAACCCCAAACTAACCCCTAGAAAACACACTTTCCTGTACTGAAATGTAGGTTTTTTCTCAGCAGACAGTAAGTTAGTTGTTTAGCGCCTGTGAGTTCTTGGAGTCACTTGCATGTTTCTGTAAGGGAGCCAAGACCACCCCAGCATTCCTGTCCTCGCTCTCTGGGCTGTACAGCTTGTTCTTCTCGATATACGCCCGAACTACGTCAGGCACCAGGTAACGAATGCTCTGGCCCCTCCGCAGGGCTCTCCGGATCTTAGTCGATGAAATATCATTTGTGATCCATTCTTCCACAAGGTGAATATTATTCTTATGTCTCCACAAAATATCAGATTCGTAGATGAATTTCTGAACATTGTTTCCAGCCCTACTGATACACACAAGGCCGTGTTTCTCCACAATTTCAGCGATGTCCTCCAACTTCCACAGATTGGGGATCCCAAAAGATTCCAGCATGTCACTTCCACAAAGCAGTTTAACCTGTGGGACACCTTCAAGAGAAAATTAAGTGAGAAATAGGGCTTGGTTTAGGCCACCAGATGTTAGCAAACTTGACAGGGACATTTAATTTCTTGGCTCTCTCTCTCTGTATCTTTGGTTAAGATGAGACAATGGAATGAAATTTTTAAAAATTCAGATTCAGAGTTTATAATTTATAATTAGTAGCCTCAGTACATGATTTTTCTGAATAAAGGTTATGGGAGTCCCTTCATTAAAGGGATCTAATACCTTATGCTGTGGAATCTAAGGGAATAAAGTTACTGAGTGACATCAGAACCAAGAGCTACCATAAAAGTTACTCATCAGTGCAATTTTCTTGAAATAACAAGAATCATTAACCATTTCATTTGCAAACAGACTTAACTTTTTACAACTGGACTCTGATTTTTCTTTTTAATGGGCGCATGCCTATTTGGTTCCTGTTTTCTCTTCCGTCCCAGCTTTGTTATGGGCACAGCATCCTGCAGACTATTAGTGACATCAGCAGATAAAAGCTTTTGGTGATGATACCTGCAAAACAGATGTATTTTAGGTATTTTAGAGACGTAGGAGAAAATTGGGATAGTATGGCCTACTAAAGAACCTATCTCCACTTCTTCCTGCAGTACTTTCACAAACAGGCCAACCAAGAGCTGATCTGCAGAAACAAGGACCTGTTAGAGCTTGGTCCTGTGGTGGTCAAAATGCAAGGATTTCAAAGCAACTACAACAAGGTTGGTTTGTTTCTTTTTTTAATAAAAATTCATTTTAATAATAAGAACCTCAGTGAAGTAGCAATGACTGAAAGAGTAAAAACATAATACTCAGAAAATACTCCTTCAGACAATTCTCATGCCAGTCTTTAAATACACAAACGGGCAGCACAGCACAATCATGGTCAAAGGAGGGAAACTTGTGTAGCATGTCTGCCCTGTTCTAGTCTCTGTTCTTTCCCATGAATACCCTTTCAGCACAAAAATTGAATAATGCCTAAGAAATGATGTATCCTAAAAATTGTTCACAGGCTCATTTTTGGTATGTTTAGGACTAATGATGCAATCTTTCATTTTCAATGTTCATATCAATAGTACTTTCGAATTCAGTGAGTCTGTTCATATGATTTGGGGTTAGCCTGCAATTATCCCAACCTGTTAGAGTTAACACCGTTCCTAATCTTTCTGTAGGTTCATGAGACTTTTTAAAGGTTGGTTGAAGAATACCTTAAAACTTTTAGTGTTTCCAGCCACTCACTCTGGCAGCTTTCCCAATCATCAACTTCCACCCAATCTGAGTTTTTTGTAGCCAGTTTTGCCATAGTCACTCGGTGATTCGCACTGATCAGACCTTTCTTCTTATATGCATCACCCACTGGTGAAATGATGCCTTTGATTACTTTGTACTTTCCTGTGGAAAAAACCACATCACACAAGAACATGAGAAGTGGTTGAGCAGATGTTACTTCCCCTGCATTGTATTTAACCTGTGACATAACCATTATCCAGTGCAATGGCAGCTGATAGCCAGCCCTGTGGAAAAATACAGGACACTTCTGCACTGTCAGGGCAGCACAGCGAAAGAGTTAGTAAGATATATTAGAAAAATATTTTTCTGTAAACTATAAACTATATGTGCTTTAGCTCATTAAAATCAGTAATAAGCAACACATATATGAGTTCTCTCATAATGGGCTACATGGTTTTGTATAAGACATAAACACATACCAGCTTCAATATCTAATTAGCATTTGCAAAAATATCTGTCACTGTCAAACAGGCATTCATAGACACAAAATATTCACCTTAACATATAAGTGTCTGGTTATCAAAGCTATTCTGAACGATATAAATTACCATCCTACCTGTTTCATGGAAGTAGTCTTTAGCCAGCTCAAACAGCCTCAGGTGCATGTTGGTGATGGGATTGAAGGACCCACAGGCCAGCAGTACCACTTCAGTCTTCCTGTCAGGATCTTCCATAGCCACTCCTCACAGCCACGGAGCCAAGTGGAGAACGTTGGTGCCAGGTACCAGCCACTACAAGAAATGGGATTAAGAAAGAGTTATAGTTACTTACTTGTGCTGCCAATAAGCAGAAGATAAAATTTCAAGATCAAATTGAATGCTGTATTTTTCTTCCATCAACACCTGGCCTGTGATTGCTTATATGCCACTTTATTGTCCAAATTTTAAGTGATTAAAATATGAAATCACTGCAAAGAGGCCGCTTGCCCAGAGAGGACGGTGTACAGCCCACGCTGAAGAAAAGCAGCTCATGCTTTTAAACTTCATGTGGAGAGATTATCTGTCCTGATTGCAGGACAAACTTTATTAGAACTTTGCACCTTTTTTAAGATGCCAGTGCCAATCAACTGCCAAGAGACACGTGGGCAAGGAACTTCCTTGTTAAGTAACTTCCTTCTAGTGCTTACAGGGTGAAATAGAACATCCTTTGACCACTCCTAGTCTTGCTTCTCTAAATTGCAGTGAGCCTTTCCAGCATGATCTATAAAATCAATATTGTGTCACATATTACATTGTATTAAATTTTGGAGGAGAACAGCATCAACATTTCTTCATTCAGGATTTATTTACATTTTCTGAAATATAAAATCTAAAGGGGGGTAATTTATATAATTCAGCATGGTATGTGGGAAGAGAGTGCTTGGACTAAAATTGAGAAAAATCAGTCTGCTCTGTGTTGCAGCAAGTGTTAGGTGTACAGAAAGCAAGTGTAGAAAGGGTGAGAGAAGAATAGTGAATTAACAGAAGTTTAGTAAAATCTGCAATTAAATACTGGGGATTTTCTCCTTTTCTAAAATACCACAGCTCTGTTCCGATTCTGAGCTTCAGTTTCAGAAAGCTGCTTAAGAATTGCTGAAAATAAGGAAATTTCAGTATTTATCATTTAATTTCTCCTCATACTTCACTTTCTCCTCACACCTCTCACACATTTTTGCTTCTGTGTTCTTTCCTGGGAATATTCTGGCTTGCCCAGATGTTTTCCCACAGCCTGGCCTAACAAAAGAGAACTGCAATGGGCCATTCTCCTGATGTTGCTGTTTGCAAGATGTCTAAGACATCCTGAGGAGCACGGAATTGTCTGCCATTGTTTCTACAGCAACATCAGCACCTGGAAAAATCCCACAAGGTCACACTCACATTCTGTCTCCCTTACAGAGAGGCTGAGTGATGTTCACAGCAGCCACAGCGCTGAGACACCATCACAGCCAAACCTTGTAACAGTGACCGTGTCCTAACATCAAACAGCCCGCGGATAATAAGAACTCTTGCAAGGCTTCATGTTTTGTAAGTGTTAGTACTTTCTGTGCTTTCAAGAGTTTCACAAACTTTTAAAGTATTCTTTATTACTGCAGAGTAGCTCAGCAGTGGAAGGGCTGGTGGTACTTGAAATGCGGCACGGCTAGGAGAGTTACTATGGAAACAGGGAGGAGAGGAATTAGACTGCCTTTGTAATGCACAAATCCTACTTTCAACAGAGTAACTCATGCTGCAAAACTGAAAAAAGGTTGATTTTTTCCTTAAAAAAAAAGTACTAAAAAAGTAGAAAATTTTAAGATGAAAATACAGAGTGCCTTTTCAGGAGTTAGTCAAATGTCCCTTTCCATGCTGCTAATTTTACAGTTTACAGAAACAGGCAATCATTGCCTCATAAACTCACCTTGCAGCATTCCATATCGAGAGTTTAGATAGAATTTCATAGTTTCCACATCCCCTCAGTCTCCTAATTTGCACTGACACCCTCTGTGTAGCACTGTTTGCACAGAAAAAAGCTGCATGGCTGATGTGGGGAACAGAGGAAATGAGAGGTATGTGACATCAGAGGTAATCAGTGACATGATTGCCTTCACTGTTATCTCAGCACCATCAGAGCTGGGATCTACTTTCTATGGAACCACCTTCACACAGCTCTCAATTTTTGGGAAAAGCTATGCAATTTGCACATCCCAGGAGAGGTAAAAAAGACAAGGTCCAGGGATGATCAAAGCCCAGACACTGTGTGAGCCGTATATGGAACTAGGCCTATTCTTATTGCATAATAAAAGTAAAATGGCCTTCACTGAGGTTTTCTGTAAGTGTAGGACATGCATAATTTTCACTTCTTCTGAAGGAAAAATGAAGTGCCCTCTGATGTACTCCTTACATACATGCTTACATGTAATCTCATCATGCTTTTACATAACCCTACCAGTATTTAGTGTGTACTAATCGCAGTCCTGCTAGTGTTTAGCTGGATTAGACATGTATTTGCGCTAAAAGACATCAAAATATGCCTACAGCAGGTCTTGGGACGGCTCTGGAGCCCAACCTAACAGTCAGCTTCCGGGGATAAGCAGGTAAGGATGCTTTGCTCCATCTCATTTATGTTTGAGGCAAACATCTGTCAAAGATGTTTATGTATCGGTATATATATAGAATACAAGCATGATGTGGGCGTCGTTGCACGCTTCAGCAACACCCTCCCGCAGCTCCCCGCCCCCGGGGGCCTGCACGGGAGTCCGGTCCCCGCCCAGCGAGTCCCCCCCGCCGCCGCCCAGCCCAGGCCCGGGGGGCCCCGCTCCCCGGCCCCGCTCACCCTCGGCGCTGTCCCCGCTCCCCGGCCCCGCTCACCCTCGGCGCTGTCCCCGCTCGGCCGGGCCCGGGGGCCGCACGCGCTCATTGGCCCGGGCGCGGCGGAAGCGGCGCCGGAGGGCCGGGATGGGATGGGCCCGCCCTGACGCGGCCTGCCCGGCTGAGGGGTGAGGGGACCCAGGGCCGGGCGGGCGCGGACTGACCTCCGCCGCGGAGGGGGGCGAGCGGGGCCGGAGCCCGGCTTGGGAACGGGCGGGCGGGCTCCGGGTAGTCCCCGAGTTCCGCCTTCTCCTCCCCGCAGGCCGCTTGGCGCTCCGCGCTCGCCCGTTCCGGAGGGAGGGCCGCGTTTCCTCGTCGCCCGCCGGCCGTGGCGCGGCCCCTCAGAGCCGGCTGTGAGGCCGGGATGTCCCGCTGACCGCCGGCGCTGTGTCCGCCCCGGGACGATCCCCGGGGAGCGCGGGGTTCCTCTCGAGTGCGCCGGTTCTCTGCAGCCGGTGGTGCTGCCTGAGGTGTTCGCACGCTTCAGACACCTGCACCTGGGTTGTCTCCTGAATAGTGTTCCAAGGGGCGACTGAAGAGTCGAATCTATTGTTTCATATAGCGGGGCCTCTGTATTTCAGTAATTGCTATTTGGTTTGACATTCGCTTGGTTTTATGTGCTGTGGCCATTGGAGTTACTTCCCTGGTGAACCGCCTCTTGGTATGAAGATAATCCTGTACACCAGCCTGGCATTTCTCTATTTCCACTGCAAGAATCTCCGGGTGTTGTGGTTAAACATTCCATCAGCAAGATATTGCATAATTTTCATATTTAGAGCATTTAAAATATGTTTTAGGTTGTTGATAACAAACAATGAAATGTACTTTCTCTTAGGAGTGTCATGTAAGCACATTTTCATGTGAAAACAGAAAATGGCTTCGAGAGGAACAACAGAGACAAGTAAACTAAAACAAAACTTGGAGGAGCAGTTGGACAGATTAATGCAGCAACTTCAAGATCTAGAAGAATGCAGGTAATAAAAATAGTTGCTTTCCTCTTATCTAGTAGTATTTTTCTGAAGTGGTTAGCAGAAGAAAGTGGTACCTTTCAAAAATCTTGGGGTGGGGGGATGTATTTATTTTTGTATTTTACTGAGGCTTTCTGTTTTTAAATTACGTAGGATACTGGTGTCAGTAAAAATTATTTTTAAAAACCTTTATTAAGATTGTTTTATATATCTGAGAAAAATGCAAGCAGAAATACTAAATATTTTCTTTGAAATGTTTTATTTCAGTGTGGCTTTTAAACTTTTAATAGCTGTTCACAAAAATCACAATTTTTCAGTGGGATTTTTAATAGCAGTGAACAAATAGCTTGTGTGACTCTTTTGGTTTATCTTATCATTATGGATGCCTGGGGGTTTTTCACATGGTTTTCTTTTTAGTTTGTCTAACTTTTCATGTGATTTTGTGTTAGTCTTCTGTAGGTTGATACAATTTGAGATAGTCAGTTATCAAGAAGATTTGGCTTTTATCTGTTTTAGTACTTGCATTTAGACATCCGGTGTTTAGATGCTTTCTCTGACTCTAGTTCTAACTTGTCCCAGCAGTACGTATCTTTTTCAAGAACAGTTAGAACTGCTAAGGGGTGGTAGTGCTGTTATGGGAATTGGGCAAGGTTTGGACTGCGGGATCAGTTATTCCTAAGTGGATGGCTTTGGGTGAGGAGAGAGGCTTCTCAGATAATCTCATTCCCTGTAGCTTTGAGCAAGACAGTCTCACCACGCATTTTTGTTGAGATCCAAAGATACTTTGTTGAGATCCAAAATACTGCTCCAGGTGTGGGGTATCTTGTTTATTATTAGGCCTTTTTTATTATCAGTGACTTTGTACAAACCACGCAGGTGGCTGGGAGGGGTGCAAACCCAAGCAAACTACACGTGCATGAGCTGGATAACAGCTGAGAGGGCCAGAGCAGAGCAGTCTGCAGAGATGGGAACACCTCAGTGCTGCCTGGGGAGTCAAGCTCCATGATGTGCTCTTTGCTCCATGTAATGTCTCAGGTTAAATCCTGTGAATTAATGTGTCTTCTTGGGTCCTCTTTAGAGAGGAACTGGATGCAGATGAGTATGAAGAGACCAAAAAAGAAACTCTAGAGCAGCTGAGTGAGTTCAATGACTCCCTGAAGAAGATTATGTCTGGAGATATGACTTTGGTGGATGAGCTCAGTGGGATGCAACTGGTAAGGATGATGTGTTGCTAAAAAAAGTTTGTGTTCTGCCTGGAGTCGATGAAACAGCGGATAGATACATTTCACTATAATTTTTATGTGAAATCTAGATCTATGTAACTAATGTTTTTTATAATTTAATACACCTGTATATGTAAAAAACTTGTATAGGTGTCTTCATTTTAAAAGGGAAAAAAAACATTGATGAATTACAACCGTAACACTGTAGGACGTTGCAGGAACTAAATATATCCGATTCTTAATATTAGAAAATAACGTAAAATAATGCAAATTAATATAAAAGGTGTGGGGGACAATCCAGGATAATATGTATCATGAGAAATAAGAGTTCGTGCCTGTTTGTTAGAAGGCATAAGGTAGCTGTTACTGCTGATTTGTGTTTCAGATTCATACTAGTCCAGATGAAAAGGCTTTAGGAATGACTGTGTGACTTGAAGTTCTTTTATTATATTATTACATGTTGATATATTTTGTATTTATTTATATTATATTATTGGTCTCATTTTATGTTGACTTCCAGACTTCTGATAGATCTTCTCTCTTTTCAAATGCTTAATTAGAGAATGGTTTGTTCCTTCTGAACTTTATGTTTTAGGGTCTTGTTTCCAGAGAGATCATGATTTGTCCAAAGATAACTATGGTGATAGTTTTGATAATCCATAGAGGATTTTGAATTACAGTAGGATGTTTGCCTCATCATTTACATTCTGCTTACCCTTAGAAGAGCTGTAGTCATCACTGGGGGCATTAAAACTGTGATGTGCTAGCATCAGGAAGGTGTTGGAAATTAGCAGAAATTAAGACCTGGACAGCAATGAAAAGTTTCACAGCTCTTTCTCAGTCTAGTTAGACTAATTAGAGGATTCTTTAGGCCCTCCATAAAGGCCATATATTTTTTTTTATTTCACTTCCATGGTTATGAAAAAAAAGATGAGCTCTGTGTATCAGATGATGCAGAGGATACTAACGATGCTCTCCAGCCCTCATTGATTTCATCCTGCAGCTGTAGTTTCTGATTCCTGTTAGTCCTGGTCATTCTTGCTCTTTTCCTTGCAGGCAATACAAGCAGCCATCAGCCAAGCTTTTAAAACTCCAGAAGTGATTAGAATGTTTGCAAAGAAGCAGCCGAGGCAATTGAGGACAAGGCTGGCAGAGGTGAAGAATTCTGTTTTACTGCAAAAACTGTTTATTTGAGCCAGACTGATTCAAGTATGTAATGATTGCAAGGAAAGCACTGAGTGTGCTGGAAAACTTGGTGGTAAAGTCCAAAAGAGATGGAGAAGTTCTTTTTCAGAATTTGTTCAGTTTTAAAAGTTTATTGAGGTAATGGGGACAACCATGTGTATTTCTTGAGTTATCTTCTATCTTCCTGCTTCAAAGCAAAAATGGGATTAGCAGGGTGAACTGAGGAAATTGTAAATAGAAAGTCTGTGATTGTACTGAGGGCTGGAGAGTGCACTTGATGTTTCAGAGATCTAAAATGAAGATCCGGATTAAGTGAAATCAAATGTGATTCCTCCATGTACCAGTGATGTGTGAATACATAATTTTAAATTATTATCATTCTTTGATAAAAAGAGATTCAAGTTTGGAGAAATCAAGTAAGTTAAGGTTAGGGGTAAAGAGTATTTGGTGAACGTTCAGAAAAACTTCACAGGCATCTTTTAAATCATAGATAGCTCTGTCCCTTACTGCTGTGGGTCCATGATTACTGATATTTTTAGGCTGTTGTATTTCTCATGCTGTTGTATTGGGTGAAATAATGGGAAGCTTATATATTTTGACTTTTTTTCCCCTGGTGTGCAGATGGACAGAGACTTAATGGTTGGGAAGTTGCCACGAGACTTGTACACCCAACAGAAACTGGAAATCCTGACTGCCCTCAGAAAGCTTGGTGAGAAGGTAAGGGGTTGGTATGATAGTCAGGTGAATAGGATTTTCTGCATATTTAGGAGGAATTAGAAATAATTAAAATAAGAAATTACAGTTTTATAAGCAAACAATAAAATGCAGCTTGCTTTTATATTCCATAAATGTCCCTCCATTTTAATGTCAAGCTTTCTGAAGCTGAACATGTATCAAATAGTTTTGTACCTTTCTATAAGGCTGTTTCTACTTTTAAATGCTTCCTTTGGTGGGCTGTATGCATGAATCACACACCAGCCGGTACAAGGTGATCATATTTATAAAAGCTACGAAACAACTGCTAAATGAAAGTCTTTTACTGGCCAACTACCACCAATTCATCAGGAACTATTCAAGACTTCTGACATGTATCCAGCTTCACTTTTATAGTGTCAATAATACCCACCTCTGGGTATGAGATAAAGAAATTGGAGAAATGAGTGATAAATTGATTGTTGCCCCAGTGATCCATCAGTGGCAGAAAAAGTCCTGGGTTTGCCACCAGAGGGAGGAAGAGAAGTTATTTCTCTTTGTGGATGGTATGTGAAGAAAATGGGTTGCTGTGTGTCTCTGTACTTAAGCTTTTTTAGGAAATGAAGGAATGTAATGGAAAAGATCAAGTGCAGTACTTTAAGGAGCTGCAATCCAAGTAGATTCCAAAGCCAAGGCTTTCCATCAGAATATTTTATTGCTTGACTGTCAGAGGAAAAACGTGTTGAAAATACGTAAAGGCTAGTTAAGATTGTGAACTGAATGCATGAAGGTATCTAATCCTCTTGGAATGAGTTCCTTGGATCACAACATCAAGCTACTTCACCACACTCTGACCTATCCTCTTAATCTTTTAAAATGATCAGTAGCCAGCCGCACAGAGGGCTTGCTAGGACAGTAGTTTCACATCTGCTCTGGATGTGAACAATGACTGCAATGTTTGTCTGCACAGTATTGCAAAAGGTTAAGTAGCTGTATGCTTGCTTACAAAGCCAGCAAAGGCAGGTAAGTAATGTTTTCCTTCATTCCAACATCATCCTGAATGTCTGTACTTGATTTTTATATTTCTAATAAATAAACTGACGCAAACACTGTGAACAGTTTGACACACATGCTTTACTGTAATAAAGATGTGTATCTGAGGCTAATTAAATGAGTGACTTTTAACTTAGAATATCTGAACCTTCCAAATGTAGGTTACTGCTTCATTATTGTAAATATTTTATGGGCATCTGTCACAAAGCATCAGAGCACATACATAAAAGTAAAATATACATGGGGAAATGTCACTTTAAAGGAAGAGAACCATTTCTAGGTCATTGGCTCTTGCTATGGTCAAAGCTGGCAGTGAGTGCTTTTTTTTTTTGCTTTCCTCCGTAGATGACGGGAAGTAAGCTTAGATCTTAGTTCGTTACCGTACTGACCATGTGACAAAAGAGTTATTGACACCTTGGCATAGTTTAGGTACACAGGTACGGTGTGACCTTTTTATAAAAAATGATTACTGGAAATCAACTTGAAACTTGCATCTGGAGGCATGTCTGACACTGCACATGCTGTCCTGCCTGGGCTGACAGGAACCAGGGAGGGAAAATTCGTTGCTAGGGGAAGTAGCTTGCTTTTTTGTTTTAGGTTTCAGTATGGTACACTGCCACTTGAAAACTGCAAATGGATTATTGCTGTAACCTGTCATAGCTCATGTAGATGCAGAAGTAGATGGTGGGAATATGCACAGTTAAGGTATCGACTTCACAGTTGTGGCATTTTTTGATTTAGCTCACTGGGGATGATGAGATGTTCTTGTCAACAAATGCTGGTACAGCCCTGAGCCAATTTGAGAAAGTCTCCACCGATCTTGGTAAGTTTTCATTCTCATAACTTCTGATTCCTTTGCCTCATTGAACACTGATTAATAGAAGTACGTCTGGTTCCCCTATGAAAGAGAAAATATGAACAAGAGATTCATGCCTTTAAATGTTAATGTATGTTTTAATAACAATGAAACTCTAATACACTATCCGTAAGGAAAAAGTAACACAGCAAATAAATCCAATGCCAAACATCACGAAATGCCACGGGTGCCCATCATACTGAAGGCTGGAATGGTCTCTCTCAAGCAGAGATGCTGCTCTTACAATTAAACACAGATCTTTTTTGCATTAATGACTCTCTTCAGGAGAGCCTTTTCCTCTGCTTGATGCAGAGAATTTGGCAGTTAGTGGCACATTGTCAAAATACAGCTTTAAAGCACTCTTCCTGCCATGATTGTCGTACCTCTGATTGTATCGACAAGAGCAAGAGTTCCGTTTAAAAGGCATTAAATAAGCACAACAGTTCATTGTAGCAGTAGCTAGCACTGTGATGAAAGGGCTGTGAATGGCAGGAACGTGCCCAGACTAGGTGAGGGTACAGATAAACTGTCTGGGTGTCCTACCTTTCAGCTCTGCTCTCCCTGCAAGTGTAAGCAAGATGAGAACCCTCTCGTTCAAAAGGGGACTTTGGTAGTAGCTCTGTGTGGGTGTGTTACCAACACCATTCCAGCTACAAACACAAATCACAGCTCTACAAGAGAAGCTGGGGGAAAGGGAACTCCATCCCAGCCAGGCCCAGTAGGACATGGCTGCTCTAGACCTGGCAAGCCAGCGTGGGGTTGTTTTTTTTTTTAATTAGCTCAAGTGTTGTAGTTTTCACAATGTAGGTTTGGTTTCTTTTGATCTCAAATGTTCTGCTTGATTTAAGATGTATATAAGGTAATTCACAATTTTTACTAATACTTACTGAAAATGTTTCTTCCCCCTCAGGATCAGGAGACAAAGTCCTTGCTCTTGCAAGTGTTGAAGTAGAAAAGGCAAAACAATGAAGAGGTTCATGAGGCTTGTGTCTCCAGTTATCAGCAGCATTGGATTTTGGTCTTACTGTTTGGTTTTTCTATTTCTCACATGTTGAAAAAAAGCAAAGCAAAACAAAAGACTCAAGCCCTAAGCCTCTTGGGTCCTTAACCAGAAGATACGAAGTAAACAGCCTTAAGTGCACTTTGGAACCTTGGTGTCTGTACCCTTTAAGTAATACAAGCTCTGAGGCTGAACACTAAGTGGAACTCTAAAACAAAAGCATGGTATGACTGTCTTTGGAAAGAGTCAGCTGCTTTGAACTTTTCCGAATGTGTATTTCTCTAACTATTAAAACTTAATCTTTTTGCATGTGGTTGTAGCAAGCAGATCTTTTCAAGGAGTGGTCCTGATGATTTTTTTGGGGTGATTCTTCACATTGTCTTAATTTTTGTCTGGACTCCCTACTAATTAGTTTGTGCTAGGAAAGCATCGAAGCTTTGGAAAATGGATGTAGTCTATTGAAATGCCATCTTTCTACAAACTGTTTGCAGAAGACCCAAAATGAGCCTGGATGCTGATCACTGGCCCTTGGTTGCATGTTTTCCGTGCACATGAATGAGCACTTTGTGTCCCAGCCCTGACTGAGGACAATGGCAGCCCTGTGGGGAGGCTTCTGGAGTAATTTAACCTTGTGTATTGAAAGGACAGGGAATTGATAGGACATGGCAATGAGATGCTCTTTCTGTGGCTCTTCCTTCAGCTCTGGTGTATAACTGCACGCTGCTGTTATTTCAGAGGTGGCATGAAATAGCTTGCCAGGAGAAACAAGTTTTAAAAGGGGGGGAAAAGCTCCCGTTCTGTGATCGTGCAAGTGTTGCTCAGTCTAAGTGGTGGTGCTATGGAGAGGGGAGGGTCTGTGTCTCCACTGGATTCTGAATAAACTTGGCACAGGAGGATTTAAAGTCTCAAATAGTTGAATTTTTAGCTCAGAGACTAAGTGGGTAGCATAGACTGTAAGCAGAAAATTAACATGGTCAGTCGTCACTTAGAGTGCACTTACAGGGCACAAATACCCTATAAATTAGCAAGTTTGTCTAATTGTGAACTAGGACTGGAGTAGACTAGAAAATGTGTCTCTAGGCTGTATTTTGCTTTAATAGATATACTTTTGAAATCTAGCATTTAAGAAATGGAAGGATACATGGTATAGACAGCATAATTTGTTTTTCACTGATAGAACTTTTTTCTCCCTGTTTTTAAAAAGCCTTTATTGAGGTGGGGTCTTTTGTCCATTCCAGCAGAACTATTTTCCTGTCTGAGGCAGCATTGTGTTCTCTGACAAAGGCTGATTGCAGCTTCATAGCTGAGAGCAGCTTATTAAAAGGCATTATTAGACTCTGAAATTATGGGAAACAAAACAATCTGTGGGGACTGGAGCTGCCTTCTTTTCCTTTCTGCTCATTACTGGTGCTAAGGAACTCTCTCCTTATTCCCAGCCTGCTTGCAGCATTACTATGTAAATTAAATATCTCAGCACTCGAAAAAAGTTTACAGTACAATGACATGGAAGTCTTTTTCCTTGTATTCTGAGAGGTGTAAGTTTCCAGGAGAAACTTTTTAAAATTGGTTTGTAAATATTTCAGGATTTTTGCAAATTTCTGTACTGCAGGCAGTTGTAACATTCCTATTAAACTGATCCTTGACTGAACATCTTTCCAACGTTGTGCCGCTTCTGCTCTTAGAAGGATCTCTCGTGATTTAGATGGTCAACGATGAGACTGAGATCAGTGACCAAAATGGCAAGATTCAGGGTGCCGAGTCAGACTTCTCAGAAGCTGTGAAGGGTCAGAAATCGGAGCTCTACCCAGAGACTGCCTGTGTACTGCAGAATGCCCTGACCATAACTGTGATTTAACAAGGACGCTGCTGCTGATGTGAAGCTATTCATGTGTTGACCCTCGCAGATAGTTAAGTAACCTCTTGAAATAGTTAGATTGATTTCAGGCATAGTAAGTTAATTGGTGTGTTGTGCTAAAGATTTTGCTAAATAATCCTGGGATGTACCTCCACCACTATCTCAAGTGTTTCTGCAGGGGCTGGAAAAAAAAGTCCATAATCTATTTATTATAATAATGATTGCCTCAAATAAAAACTGATAACAAAAGAACAACTGCTAAATGAAAGCATGGGTTTGTGTTTAACAAACAAGCTTGTGATGTGTGAGTTCCATCCCCAGTTCAGTGTTGGACCTGGGCAGATCACTCATTCTGTACACATCTTTCTTTCCTGGAGTAAAATACAGATTATGATCCTTAAATATCAAGTGCTGTGAAGTTGTTATTGATCATACATTGCTTTGAAGATTAGAAGTGCTTTGTTTTTTGTTTATCATTTTACTTCTGAAATAAGAATTTTAAAGTAGAGTAGCTTTAAACACATCAGCAAAGTTCCCAGAGTCCTTTTTTGGCCATATATAACCTCTTTTTTTTTTAATCTTCTTTCTCTGTAGAGTGAATTCAGTGATTGTACTGATCTGAAAGAAAAAGTGTTAGAAAATTGAAGCTTCAAATGTTCTGTCTCTCTTTCTTCTATCTTTGTCTCCTTGTGTTATTTCTCTTCTTTGATCTTGAATGGAAAAGTAGCAAGTTATCTTTGTCTTGAAGAAAAAATACAAGATTTCTTAAGAGATCCCTTAGTTTCTCATGCTACTTTGCCTGTAAAAGTCAAATTCATTTTGATAGAGAACTTTGTGTTAATGACACCCTACTGACCAGGCAGTTCAGGCTGTATCATTAGTGGGTGAAATGGGAGGCAAATTAACATAGAACCATTTGGTTTTGTTTCTAGTAGGGCAATTCCCTTCCTATGTAAGGATAAATACAATTTTTACATTGTAAAGAAATAGAAGTCAGCCTGCAGGCATCTTAGTTTCCCCACTTCCATCATTTTGAAATTATCCTCACTGAGTTCTGGGGAAGGTTTTTCTCTAGGGAAGTAAACTCTTATTTGAATTCTGTCTGCTTAGCTACCCACAGGAGAGGAAGGGAGTACTCATGTTGGAGTTTTTCTTCAGGAGTTGTGGAAAATATGACACCTTGTCTTGCTACGAGCTTGAAGGTTTTTTAACTTTACCTTAATAAGGTTTTACATGTGGGTGAGGGGAGAATTACTGGAGTTCATGTAGCTCAAGATTTTTCTCCCATAACTTTTAAACACCCAAACCACCCACCTCAGTGAAATGGGAGCTGCTGATGTTAGGGGCATCTGAAAAGGTGGCCTAAAGTACCTGACACAATAAAAATGTTTCAGAATAAGTACTCTCTAAAATAAGGCCTTAAAGAAGGAAATACAGACATAAGGTTGGTGGATATAACAATATATAAGGCATTGCTGTATCATGCACTGAAATATCTGCTGTAATTTAACACAATAATGTGTTAATGATCTTTCTAACAGCAGATTTCTCTTTTAAACAAGTACTAGTGATGGAACATCTCTTTTTATCTTGCTATCATAATAGTTTGCTGCTTGATAATGTTTTCAACATGCCTCCAGAAATGGGTCAGTAATGGTCGCAGATGTGCTGGAATCCACCAGGCAAAGGCACCCGCAGACCCTGTGGACAGAGATGGTAATGTCTGGGTAAATAGCTTTTCTTTAGATTTTCTGGTTAATATCCTTGTAAGGTGGAGATGGAAATTAAGTTCTGTACTGTTGTTCTAAAAGAGTGTGTTTTGCAACTTCGTAAAACCAAATTCAATCTGGGAGCACTTCTGGTTTTGAATAAAATACACAGCTGAGACAGTTTCTTGCCACACAAACTAAGCCTGGATTAACAAAAAGAGATTGTCATAGCCTTTCTTACATTAAAGGGCTTTTTTGTTCATCCCTTGAAAATAGCTCTGCATTCCTCCTCACTGCACAGACTGTAGAAAACATTAATTATTGTAACTAAGGCAGTTGAACCATTTCGTTTTCTAGTATAGTCTCTCTAATCTACACAAGCTGTGCTTGCCCTAGTCATGGAAAGTTCAACTGACTGTTGTAGTCCTCCCATCATTTATTACAGTGTCCCAAGTATGCAAAGAGTTGACTGGTTGAACTGCATTTAATTTGGAGGAAACACTGTACAGTTTCTGCATCAGAGCATGATTTTGATGGATTTGAATTATCAGACTAAGTCTGACATATAAAAGATTAACAAAAGAAAAAGAGATTCCAAACTAAAAACAAGTCCTTCATTGGGTACCACACACATCTTGGAGAGAAAGAGTTTTCATTATTGTTGTGTGTGGTTGAATCATGGATAATGAAAGCAGGGATTGTGTGTGCAGATGCTGCTGGAAGCCCTTAATGAGAGGGGGATGCCAACAAGTACAGAGGGACTTGGAGGGTGGAAGCAGCTGTGCTGTGAAGGAATCCTAAATGAATTTCAGAGCTGATTAAGAAAGAATTGAACATCAGGAAGGACAGGGTGAATTGAGAGAATTTTTCTAAGTCAAGTAGGGATTTGGAGGAAAAGGTTTCATGAAGTTTTGGCTTACTAAAATAAACAGCAGCCTCATTAAACGAGATTAGAAGCTAATGAAAAGAAAAATCCATTTGATCTGATAGATTTCTGTAAAATAGTATCAAGTTTTTATACAATACTTGTAAAAATGTTAGACTTAACCTTTAGATAATTAAACTTCCTAACATTCCCTTGCTGAGGGTTAGGTCAAGCAAAATGATGACTGGGAAGGTAACAGATTTGATCGAGTGCAGTTCTGCCTTCTGTTAGCTTTGGGAGGGTCTGTGCATTCCCGTGAGATGTGAACGATATTTTACTCTATCTCTTGCAGAACTAGCATAGTTGAGAGGCCTCTTGAGCATCCATCATGTCTTATGATGATACAAGTGACGGATGGCAAGATGTCACCTTGCTTGATAGCTAAACATCTCGGTAAGCTTGAAGGGAATAAACTGAGGTGGGGCAGGAAAATTCTCCTAGGCTAGAGGGAGCCTTGTGGTATCTCTCCCTGCTAAAACCCTTTCTAAATAAATGCAGGATGTTAAATTGATGATCTGTAAGATTGCATTGCACTGCTGTACAGTCAGCCAGCTGAATTAGGAGAGCTAGACAGTACTTAGTCATAAAATGGTGTTGTGCCCAGAATGTTATCAGTAAGGAAATTCATACTATTGCAAGGATGCAAATGATGGCTTAATTATATGCTCCTACTAGCATAAGATGCTTTTAGATCTTTCCCTCAGACTCATGTACTGTGCTAATTAACAGTAATCCAACTGGAGGATCCCAGAGCAATGCTTCTGCATATTTTTTTCAGCTTATGCTGGAGCTCTTATGTTCTTTTCTTAAATAATTAATAATCATTACTGCCTGCTGTGCTGTGGGTATGTGCCAGTGATCTCAGATCCCAGCACATTTGCACCATTCCTGTTCCCGTCAGCAGCTTGGGTTTGCTCTTTGCAGAGGCTTTCATGTTAAGCCCTTCATTAGCTGGCAGTGGGGTTTGGATTTCAGTGGCATCAGGCTTTGATGTCATTAAGTAGCAAGCTGTTAAAGGAAGTGCCACCTATTTCATTACTGTGACTATTTTTATGCAATTAAGTTAAACATCGAGTAGAAAACAGATGCATTTTACTAAATAACACTTGGTACACAAAGCATTTTTATCTCCAGAAATTTTCTACTTACCTTGCTGGCCTCACCAATGCACACTGTAAGGAAGCAGGGTTACTGTTAACCTAGTGGGAAACCGTAATGCAGATGAGTGATGGAGCAGAGTGAAGAGCCTTTGGTGGCTTCTGTCTTCTTTGGTTTTTAGTTTTAACTAATTCCTCTCTGCGTTCACTGGGGTTTTACTCTCCTTCAGTCTACGTAGGTGAAGCATTACTTTATTTTTGAGCGCTTCAATGACTAAATGACCATTTATTCTAGTTGGGAGGTTGGCATTTTCTGTATTGGCTGAATTAGCTTGAGTTAAGCTGTACTGAATGTTGCAGTGTCTTTAACTTTCTTAGCGCAGGGTTACTGAGCGGCCCCGCACTCTGTTGTGACGCCGCTGTGCTGGATCTCGGGCGGCCCCAGCGCAGCAGCTGCGCTGCCCGGCGGGCCCCGCTGCCCCGGACCGGGAGGGACAGCACGAGCTCCGGGACACTCGGCACCGCGTCCCTCCAAAGGATGTTTCTCAAGGTGAGTGCGTGGCCCGGCTGTCCCCGCGGAGAGGCTCCGTCCCCGCGGGGTCCCGCCGCCACAGCTGGCGGCAGCCGGGGAACGCAGAGGGCCCGGCCAGCGCTGCCCCCGCGGGCGCGCCCCTTCCGCGCCCCTTCCCCGGCCCTGCCCCGCGTCCCCGCCCCTTCCTCCCGGCCGGCTCTCGGGTGCTGCCTGCGG
>VZTE01003148.1:772424-812534 GCA_013397775.1 Eulacestoma nigropectus | reverse complement strand
TCCGCTCCGCCGGCCCGGGGCCTCCCCGTTCCCCGCTGCCGCCCCGCCGGCGCCGCCGCCGCTCCCCGTCCCCGTCGCGGGGCCGCGGCCCCTGGCGGGCCGTGACCCCCCCGGCACAGGTACAGGAGGTGCCTTTTTAATTTTGTGGCATCACCCCTTACGTCACGAGGCGCCCTGTTCCACGGTGTCCCACCCCAGCCATGGCTGCGTTGCTGTGGCAGGGGAAGTCATTGCTGGGGAAGGTGCCGAGGGGGGGCTGGGGGCGGNGGTGAAGCTGCCGAGGGTGCGCTGGAGCCGTGGGGACGGAGGGCAGGTGTCCGGCCGCGGGCCCTCAAACGCCGAGTCTGCACGCCCCGCTCAGGGCAGCCCCGTCTGCCCGCGGTGCTCTCGGCATCCCGGCCCTCGCCTGGGAAAACGCCTCTCGGACGGGGCTTAGTAAAGGGCTTCCCTCGGGATAATTCCTACCTTAGGTAAAAATTGTGTTTCTAGAGCCTCTGAGGCAGCACTCGGTAACTTTCAGTTTAGATGGACAGTATTTGTTGGCACACGTTAGCTTTTTACCTGTTGGGAAGATACGTGAGAGAGGGAGGGACAGCATCACCCTCTGGATCAGGATGTATTAGTGCTCCAGAGACAGATGAGACATGATCCTCGTTTCTGCTCAACATGCAAATGTGCTTCATCAGGGCACGTTTGCCCTTCAGACTCGGGTTTGCTTTCTCTTCAAGAAGAGAATATTTTGCTCTGTTGTATATGATCTTTTATTTGTCCATTCCTCATCTTGGCATGTTGAACAGGATGAGCTTTGATGCTTTGTGAGATGAGCATGAGACATTCTGCAGATGTGAGGATTTAAAAAAAGAACCAAAACATCAAACTCCAGCAGACTTTGGAGGCAAGTTAGGTGTGCTAGTTCACAATCCTGGTCTAAGCTGGCTCCAGTATGGTGAGAGGCATGTTTAGAAAGTATTTAAGAACATATTTTTAAATACATTTACAAAATCCTACTATATTTAGGGTTTTTTGGCTGCTGAACTTGCTGGCTTTCAATTTCTTTTGGCCTTGATTATTTTTTTGGAGGTCATGTGTGATGTGAAATAGCCTGCTGAAGGAGCACCTCTATGTAAATGGTGAAAAATGAGGCTAAACATGTACTTCAGTTGGGTTTATTTTGAAAGTACAAGTATTCAAGGTGAGGGAGCATACAGAAAGCTACATATTACTACTTTTAAAAATACAGGCTTGTTTTCTTGCCAAGCTAAAAGTTACTTTTGCCTTGACAAACAGATTCATCTGGAAAATGGTGACAGGTGTACTTTAGATACATTTCTGTTGCTTCACTTTGCCCTTAGCTGAAAAAGCATCATCAGTTATTGTATCTCTGGCATCTTGGTAGAAACTGGCAACTCCTTCAGTATAATTTAGAGTTGTTGGTAAGGGGATTTGTGTGCTGTCTTAGTTGATGTGGTACATGGAAATAGTATATCTATGAAGAAGTGCGTAGGACTGAACAAATGCAGAAGCAAAGGCCATTTTGGAAAACTTAATTGGTAATAGGTTGGACCCAAATCTGCTTTAAAGCAGTTTTGTCTTCTAGTTCATTGTAAGCATTGCAACAAGTTATGGAAAAATTACATAGGACAGAAAAGTGCTTTCAGGACTCTTTTTGACATCCAGGGAAGATAGTGAAATCTTCAGCAGGAAAATCATCCCCTAGACTGGCAGGAGTCACTGTGATAAATCCCTGTGTGATCACCAGAGCTGGGGCTGCCCTGGCGGGAGCTGTGTGGACAGGGAAGGCTGTGGCTTACAGTGGAACGGAAGTTTCTGTCCCTGTCTTAACAAAAATTAGTTAATGCTCGTAAGTGTCACTGGACAGAGCATCTCGTTGAGTGTTTGGGAAAGCAAGTTCTGAATTCCAGTTTTATGGGAAATCTGTAGCTGTATCAGTTTCTGCTCCGTTCCATCCTTTCCCCCATCCAGGGTTTGAGAGTACTTCACTTTGCAAGAGGAGAGAGACGTTTCCAAAACAATTTGTGTTGTTTTCTAAACAAAACCAAAAGTGAATGGAAACAAAACCTAGATTTTGTATTACTAATGATGACTGTGATTCATATCTGCTGCCAAAAATTAAAAATCATCCTGCAGTTGCAATTGGGCAAATAGAGCTAACACCTAAACGTGCCTGATGTGTGAAGCTGTTAAAGGTCGATGCTTTGCCTAGGAAACAGCTTGTCAGAAATAGATCCGTTTATATGTGTTTAATGTAAGTTTTTCCTCTCCAAAATGTTTGTCATTTGTTACCAACACAAACATTTATGTTTTTTACTAAGTATTTCAGTTCCTAAGTTGCTTGTTGACTGCAAAGCACCCTCCAGAGCATCTGACCTAGTTTGAAGCATCAAACATCCACCCAAGTGCTGTGCACAGAGAGGCAATAGGCTTTTGGAGGCTGCTGTTGGATATGCTGGGAGAAACTTCCAGGAGAATTTTTTCCAAAAAGAAGGATTGGGTATCAGAAATATTTCTATACATGCACAGGCAAAACTGTATTTCTTTTTACTGCAAGCTGTCATCAGATTGGACTTCATGCTGAAATGCAGTAAGGACAAGGCAGCTGTTACAGCTGCACCACACCATCGGGTGTATAGTGCAGAAGAGATTGGGAAAATTGTAATCCTAACAGATGTGCCATCTGAAATCTCTTCTGCGCTATACACCTATTCCACATCCAGTGTTGGTAATTTAATGGTCTTGCTTCTAAGTACAATGGAGAAATGATATGTAAATAGGTTTGAAATGTACTAAAAACTTTTTACCAAGTAACTTAATTTCATTTAGGAAAAAACCCCCAAACCACTTTGTTCAGTGCTGTATCTCTGAGAATGGAGGACTCTTGCAGTTCTTTTTCCCTTTCAAGAGTTGTACCCTGTCCGTGAGCTTCCATTGGCATGAGAGTACAGATAAGAGCAGAGTGAGCAAAACCAGAGGTGAGAAGAAATCAAAGATCAGCAAATTAACCAAAACCCATTAGTTAGTACTTGAATAAGGAGAACACTCTCCTGACTCTGATCTATTTTCAGCCTTAGTGTTGAGGAAGCATTATATAATAAGTGCTCAAAAAAGTGAGGAAAGCTCATTCTTGTTTCTGCTCGCTGCTGGTGATCTGACAGAATGTTACAGAGCTTATGTGTGGTTTAAATGCCAGTCTGAATTCAGAAAGTGTAGTCATACTTCTTGCTTTTCAGTAAATACATCCAAGGTTCTACAAGTATCAAATCTGCCAAGCCCATTTCTGTTTTCAAAAATAATATAGATAGAATTATTAATGCTATTTAAAAACAAGCAGCCTAAAAATCTCCAAAAAAACTCCTAATAATTTTAACTTCTTGCATTATTGAAATTCCTGTGACTGACTAAATGAGCTGCTGATTGGGGAGCAGAGACCGTGTCAGTAGATTTGTACAACCATTCCACTTGTCTCAGGATGTTCTGTTTTATTCCATACAAATACACAGACCAAGAATTTATTTGATTTTCAGCAAGTCCATTTTCTCTGTCTTATGAGGGCAGCTAAAAAATATGGAAACAACTTAAGTAATCAACTCTGTTTGTGACCATGACCAAGCTCAGAAACCTTCTGACTCAGTTTATCCTTCCATAAAATTAGTTGACTACTTCACATGAAGGTGGAGATGTTTAATTAAAGTGTAATTGTTTTGTCTCTGAACTCATCCAGGTCCTGATTCAGTGCACATTGAAGTCAGTGAGGAGCTTTTAATTAATTTCCTTGAGCTTTAAATAAGTACACATGGATGTGTACCCTTCAAGGAAATGTGACCTAAATTTTTGCAGCAGAGTTGCTGTAACGGAGGAATATAAATCCTGAAACAGCTTAAGGTAAATTACTGAAGGAAGGCTTTTTGTAGAGCTGAGGAGAGGGTAGTGCAGCTGCAGGGATCTCTGGTGCCTGTTGCCATATTAATGTAATTTTAATGGAGTTTCCTAACTTTGAGTGTGCTGGATCTTATGTGGAAAAGTGGACATTTCTTTGTGCCTTGGCAGCTTGCTCAGTTGGTTGGGGGAGGCAATATCAGACTTCAAGATAAACACAGTTAACTGAATGTTTATGCAAAACCGATCAGCAATAACACTTAAAATATAATTAACTTTAAGAGTTGATGCCAAATTGAGAAAAATAGAAGCATTCACGTCTTCTTAGCTGCCTTTTTTCAGGAATGTCTGTAGATGCCAAATAATACTCATTGGTTTATGTGGAATTCGTGAAAGGTTTTGCTTAGCTTCAGAGGTCAGAAACATCAGGTTTTGCTAAACAGAACTTTTATTGCTGAAATCTTGGTCAGCAGCTACAATGAACTTGGTAAAATAAGCCTTTCACGATTCACATCAAACCGTTTGCAACCATTCTCTTGCTGTTTCACTGTCAAGATTCGTAGTTCACTAACTTTTACAAAATACGTTTTAATCTTTAAATAAAGTACTGTGTGTGAAATAGCATGTGTGAGGCACTACAGTTTTGGCCCCTTGTTTTTCATATATTCATTTCATTGCTCTTGGTAGCTGCAGTTTTAGATGTAACTGCTGTCAGCTCCTGCCTTTTCTTGGGCAACTAACTGTAATAAAGGTGTATTCTAACTGGGCTTATGGTTTGGGAGCTGTAGAAATCTGGCTGCACTTCTGTCATTCTCTTTGCCCATTCTGCCTTAAATTGGTGGTGGCTGGGTGCAGTCCTGCTCTTGGAAACTTCTGAAGTGATCTGGGATCTTACAGTGGTTTTAACTTGTGTAAGAATCAGCCAGTCTTGAGCGTTGTTGTGAATGGTCTCTGGGCTAACTCCTGTTGTTACTATTGTTATGTATTGGAGTTTGGTAAATATCTAAGTAAATATTTTTACATGTGGTTGCCTTTAACATATGTGTGTTGCGTCTTGCCTGGGATTTTTCCAGTTCCATTGTGCTCAGGAATTAATCAGTCCCAGAACCGATGGGAACTTGCTAAAACCCTTAAGGGCCTGCAGTCCGGGAGTGACTTCTCTCCAGCCCACGTGTGTTTGTACAGTGCTAAAGGGACTCTTCAGCTGTCAGACTACTGACCTCATGCAGGTTTATGTCACAGTTCATGGCTAATGTAATTAAGGTAACATTCGGAATTGTGGCTAGGGAGGAAGGAAACTGCATCTGTTTTCCTGAGAAATAGGAAGTCTCTTGAAGGCAAGATTTCCTTCCTTGCAATCTCTCTTGGCCAAAACATAAGGAAAGCAAAACGTCCATGGTAAAATTGGTGTGTAATTAGGAATTTGTTTTAAACTAGTGAATGTTAAAAGTTCTCTCTTAAAACTGACAAGGTTTTTTTTTCCTTCCTCCCTCCTCTCGCCATCAGATATCTTTGCAGCAGTCTTGCTTGATGACCTAAGAAGGGAACAAAAATCCTTTTCTTGTGCTTTTTGTTTCTAGTAAGTCCTTCAGAGAAGAGAGAAGCTGGCATACTTTTGCACATATAATTCAAAGAGCTACTGAGACCAATCCATGGAACACTATCCAGGAAAAGTCTCATGGATTATTATTTTATGAAGGTCTTAGCAGCAAAAGTCTCTTGCCCATATTATCCAGTAACATTACTGATGCTCATGGATCACTGAGGAGGCAGAGTTTGTGTTCTGGTTAGTACCAAAGAGATGATCAAGGCATGTAGCCACATTAGACAAATAGCCATTAATTCTTAGTTCAACTCACAGCAACAGCTATTAATAATAGATCTCTTTAAATGGCTTTAAAAATTAAACCTTGATTCAGAACTGAAATCTCTTCTTTGCTTTTTTTGGTTATTCAGAGCATCCATGGGGAAAGCAGCAGAAAAGATTTTTTTTTTCCCTAAGGAGGCAAGATAACTGGGTGACATAAGGGCTATGTTTGTCACATTTTACAGCAAATTTTATTGATGTATGAGGCCAGAACACTATTTCATGTTGTTGTCCAATGGTTACACAATTTTGGTAGTAAAGAACTATTAATCTGAAGGTCTCTGGTCCTAACAATGTACTTTGATGCAGTGTTGCAAAATACTAAAATGCTAGATAGTCACCAACCTAATAACAGCTCACGTTTTAATTGCTTCTAAAAGATCTAGTTAGCCCTAATCTCTCTACTATAAAAGATTTATGGGCATTTGCAGTGTGAAATGTCTGTGACCTGGCAGTAATGATGTTCAGATGTCAGTAAAAATTACAGGACAGCACAGGTCACATTTATATTGAAAGCTCTCTCTGATACCTGGGTATCTGTAGATCCTGTGTTGATGAGTACCAGAGAAATGCCTATAAATGTATAGATACATGTACACACACAGTGGGGAGAAAGCTCTTCTGTGCCACCACTTGTGATCTCTGCCATTTCAGGTTAAATGCACCCAGCACTGTGTGCTTGGGCTGGGAGAAGTTGGTCACACCAGCACAGGGAGTTCGACTCCAGAAATGGCACTTCTGGTCTTTGGAGGCTTTTACTGTATGATTGTGAATTGAAATTCAATGTCATTGTTATTTTAACTGCTTACAGATACTTACTGGAATTTTTCTTGTTCTCAATTAGGATTTTGCCTGTTTTGATTAAGGATTTTTGCCCTGCTGGAGCAGGAGGCTGGACCAGATGACTCCACTGTGGTCCCTCCAAGCTCACCCATTTTGTGATTCTGTGATTTTAGACTGTTCTCTTTTCATTTTTGATTAGTTAATAGTGTCACTTGCCTTTTTGCTAAAGTTGCCTGAAACATTAAATTTTTGCACTGGATGCAGTTTAATATCAAAAATCTGAATATGAATACACTATTAATGAAACTGGTTGGGAGCATAACAGATATTGAAGTTCTTCACCATTAGCAGTGCTGGTAATTCTGACTCTCCTTGTTTATGCTTCTGTTTCCGGTTCCATTTTAAGTCACTTGAGAATTGCTGAAGAGAAAGAAAAAACATCCTGCACCTTGGCACATTCACATACCTGCATCAATTTTGACATTGTACTGAGTTGTGGAGGCTTATTTTAGGTTCATTATGAAGAGTGAACCAATTTCTTGCTTCTACAGTCCACAGTAACTCTACAGTAACTCTTTATCAATGGTTATATTTCATGAGTGCAGCGTGTTTATGCCCTGTGTATGGTTATTTGTTACCCTGTTGACTTTAGTTTCTCTATCATAAATATCTCTCTTCAGCAAACCCCAGATTCAGTACTAATGATCTGTAAGTCCTCAGGGGATCCTGAGTCCAGTGTTGCCACTTTGTGCAGAACTGCTTTGAGAACGTGGCTTTGGTCATAAAGCTGATTGACCTGACCACAATTAATGGTCTCCCTGTTCCTTGTGCATTTTTTGGAATAGGCCTTGGCTCAGGTTCTGCCATGACCACAGAACAGACCTGGGGACTGCCATTGGTGTCAATAATTAATAGTCAAAAAATATCACACCTCGTAGGTGTTGCATGGGTGCATATGTGTAGAATGCATGGCATGCCAACCAAATAAAATGGGGTGGGTACGTTGAAAATCATTTGTTGATTCTTGTAAGTAGTTGATAGTTTTTACCTATTATTGTTCCATTTTTCACTAGTTTATGATCCAAGTTAAAATCAAACTATGAAAATAGAGCTAATTTCTCATAGACAAGAAAAGGCATCTCAGGCTTAGGTCTATGTGCTGGAAGCTTCATTTTCTGTTTCTGAAATAAAATATTTACAGACAGATCTGCACAAAGCTTTGCTGTACTGTTCTGTTTTAATGATGGATGCTGAACACTCCTTTTACAGCAGTAATTCTTCAGTGGGATACCTGGTAGTTAAATTGTTGGCTGTCATTAATGCCTAATTTCCTGCCTAGAAGATTTGTAGCTTTGTTATAAATAGAAGAAGAGCTGCCTAAGCCTCTGTGAAAGATGCCCATGATTAGGACGAGAGCAGCACTCATCCATCCAGCTGTTGGGCACCATTGTGAGTAAAGTATTGGAACGTTCTTCTAGAATTCTTTCTTGGACTGGGATGGAATTTGTGCATAAACTGCTTTAGTGAAGTGTTGTCACTTTTTAAAGAATTTTTGACACATTCATCTTTGAAGTGTGAATACCTTTGTGAAATGAAAGGCTTTTTTTCAGGTTTTGTTGCTGTTACTACATTTAATTTCAGAGGCTTCACGTTGACTGACGTGAACTACCTAAAACCCTGTGCTGCCTCTTTTAACTGTATGAGATGTGAGAGGGGTCTTCTCCTTGAGAGAAGGGGGGAAAATGATCTGATCTGTGTGTGCCTGAAGGTCAGGAGGCATATTTTAATTTCATGAAAGTGGTGATTATGATGGTAGGATTTTTTAAAATTTACTTTGTAAGTCAGCTTGAGCACTGATGTAAGAAGTGTTTTGGTATATTGGGAAGCTCTGTGGAATGCACTTCATTGCTACTTTTGAAGTCCGTTTTGAAGCTCTGAAAGGTGATCCAGCACTGGGGAGAAAAACCCCTGCTTGTGTTTATAAATGTTTCATGACTAAATGGCAGTGTTTTGGGCTGTTTCCTGTCCTTCTTCAAGAAGGAGGACTGTAGTGTTTCGTTAAAAATTTAAATCTAACATTTAAGCGATGTGAACCTACCCCAGGAGATCCAGCAGTAAATTGACCTAAATCTGACACTGGAGTTCAGATTCTGAAGTCAGCTAAAAGGTAGCACTGAACATAGAAACGAAGACAAAAAAAAAAGTATTAAATATTTCAGCTCTTACTGTTCACCTATAAATAGGTAGCTGTTATGAATTCTTCATTGTATCCCTCTGGAGATGGGAATTAATCCAGTCTCCAGCTGCCTGTGACTGAAGGTCATCAGTCAGAATGAATTAGAGGAAAATTTGTAGCAGGGTTTTTGCAGACTCTGGTTCCTGACTTCAGGTTTCAGGCTCCAGCTTGGAAGGTTTTTTGGGCTCTAGGTGTTCTCTGAAAAATCTCATTTGAAAATTAACAGGGCTTAAATTAGGGGCAGCATCCCCTTGTACTTCCAAGCTTCCCAGTATGACCATGTTTAAGCACTGAAGTGCTCCATGGTGTAACTGTGGAGGGTAATGGCTTAACCTTGGATAATGATATCGGAGAGTCAAAGGGACCCCTTCCTGCTGCTCTTAACTCCACTTGTGTAGAGCAAAGGGAACCTGCAGTGCTCAGGTTTATTCACCATAACTCCTTATCTGAGCTTTTATAATCGTATCCCATTAATTGAGGGTTTTAACTGCCTTGAACAGAACCAGTCAGATTCAACCCAAAAAAAAAAAAAATTGTAGCTGAACTAATTCCTGTTGGGTTTCTTTTGGCTATAACTGGAAATGCTACAAGATATTAAAGAGGTAGTCAGCTGTGACTTACATTTTAAAGAACTTGCCAGATGGCTGCTCTACGTACCCTAAATTATTAAGACTGAATATGTAAAATACTACATTTTCCAACAGCTTACTGCCTTTTTATTTTCTTCCCCTGTAATTTAGGCTGTACAGATTCCTCAGTTGCACTTTGTGTTTTCCCGTACTAGTAAAATGTGGTTGTTAGGAATTTCAGCATTACAGGGGCTCCAGTGTTGGGGGGAATATGTAATTTGAAGGAACTAAAGCTCATGTTGCTTTCTCATTGCATTAAATAAAATGGCTTTAAAACTGAATGGGATCCTTAAGTAGCTTCCTTTATGCAAAATTTATAAAAATGCCCTTTTTTAGTGTGTCTCTTGTTCTGTTGAGATGTGAAATTTTTGTTTATTTAAAAAGATGACAAGAGGGGAGTCAGAAGAATTTGGGAGTTCTTAATTATGAACCGATCTGTAGCATTGTCCAGCAGAGGGTCCGTTCCAGGTTTTCAATGCATACCAGTGTAGGTGGAAGTGAAGGAAATGCAGTTACAAATCTGTAATTTTCAGTTGCTGCATGTTGGCATCTTCTTCTGAAGGCGTTCAGTCAAAACAGTTCTTGCTGGTGAAGCCTGAGTTTCCTTAGGAGCTGTTTCCATCTGTTGGTAAAACAGACAAGTTAAACTGAGATTGAGCACAGATTTCTCCTGTCTACATTTTTTCGAAGTGAAACTTAGTTAGGAAAAATGAATAAAAGGGGAGGCTAACTGCAGTTACAGTATTTTTTCATTATGTACTGTTGTGCCTGGGGTCAGTAATTGACAAGAAAGGCACTGCGGTCTTTTAGTCCATTTTTGGGAAGAAATATTGTATTTTCATTAAAGGTTTTTCAGAACAAGTAACAATGAGGAGAGGTGAGGAAGTATCCCTTAATGCTAATGGGAAAATTGGAAGTGCTTAGCTATTATGTTACTTGAGTAATAGCCTTGTAAAGTAGCCCAGGTGTTTGTAGGTGTAGAAGTACCTACAGCTTCTCATTCCAAACCCGTGTCTGGTTTCCTCTGATCTCTGACTTCCTGCCTTGCCAGAACCCGCAGCTTCAATCCACAGTGCTTGGTGTGAAGGTGCTGCTCGTACTTGGTTTGCCAAGGGCCAGGGTTGCGCACAGCCTTTCCCCAGCCCAGGAGAGGGGTTTGGTAGGAGACAGATGGGAATGTCAGGCGTTCCTGGCTCTGCCCAGTCCACATGTTGGGCCTTGCTGAGCTGAAGGAATTCCTGAGATCCTCACCCAGCCCACTGCAGGCAGCGTGGGGAGGGAAGTGCTGGACTGCAGGGCAGCTTTCCCATCTGTTACTGGCTGACCTCCTGTACTGCTTGGGAAAGGGAGGGAGTGTTTTCAAACTCTGATTTATTGCTTTGGCAAAGCTGGGCTGGCAGTGTTGGCTGTAATATATAGATCTTTGTTGTTTATTATTCTGTCATGTGAATCATCTTAAAAATAAATGAGAACTAAATTTCATTGCCTGTGCCTGGCAAACGGGAGAATTAGGTGACCCAATTATGTCCATTTGCAGTGTGTTGGATGCAGCAGGACAAGCTTGAACTGTTTGTTCTTTTAAAACAGTTTAGTGAAGAATGCAATCATTTCTGACTAACGCTGCAACTTTTGAAATGCACGGGTCATTCTTGTTTGTGAGAAAGGAATGGAAAACTGGCATTGGGGAGTAGACCCACGTTTAGCTGCCAGAGGTAAGCATAGGCAGCCAGAACTTTCCTCTTGGCTCTGCACATCTGCCTCACCCTTACCTGGAGAGACCAGTTCCAGATCTGATAACCAGTGCATTCTCTATGGCTTCACCAGCCTTTGGCCTCTCTTCCTGTAGTGCCATCCAGGATGTGATTCCCAGAAATTCAGCTGAGATCCCATTACTTCTTTGCTTAGGCCAGGATGTATCAGTGACTGTGTCTCTGGGCTTTGGAATTACTTTGGCTATGAATTCCCTTGGATGAACAGTTTTCTAGTGGAGTTCTGTTGATGCTATGGGGATTCCTTCAGTCCCGTACACAGCGGTTCTTATTTTCTTACCACCCTGTCTGGCTTTTTGTGCTGAGAATACAAGTTGAAATACTGTTTTCCAGGGAATGTTTCTCATATGCAATATAATATTGGCAAGAATAGGTAAATACATTAATTCTGTGTTTTAAGTATAAACACTAGGATTCATTAGTGCTGTTGGTAAGTTTGTTGGTGATGTATGGGTTGTGCAGAATCAGTTTTTATCTTTGCTGATCAGCTGACACTCAGCTGCCAGCATCCTGCCCTTGGCATGTTGCATCCTGATGCTGGCTCAGTTTTCTTATGCTGTTGTAATTCAGTGATGTGTACTCTAAAGACATGTTTCTGTTCAATGAATGTGCCTTACATTTTAGCTTAAAAACTCATTCAGCCTCACCGTGTTTGGGGAAGCAGCCTGATGTCTTAAGTGAGAGAACCTCACGCTGACACTTTGACCTTGATTCAGCTCTTCTCTGGGTACAGAACGTCTGAGTAGCTCTGGCTACTCCAGTGTTGTTTCCCTCTTGGTGAGGACATCTGCGTGAAGTGGTGAACAGCCATGAAAAAATGGAATTAGTCTAGATCAGCTTTTGATTTTTGACCACAAAAAGAGGGAAAAAAAAGGATAAAAAAGGGGAGAGTACGTTTGGTACATTTAATCTGGACTTTATGAACAAATGGTGTGGGTGTGCATATCTACCCTAATCAGAAACTCTTCAGTAAGTACAGCACTTTGCTATTTTTTACATGATTCTGGCCGCAATGTTGTCCTGAGTAGCAGCACTTGTTGTTTCCTTGCACATTAAGGGGACTTGAACTGTCACTTCATTTGTGACATTGAGCTTGTCTTAGAGTCTGATGTGATGGATAGGAAGTTATAAATTCTTACCATGCCCTTATACCCAGCTGTAAAAGATGTTCAGAAATATGTCACAAATCTAAAAAATAAAAGTCTCTTTTGTCTGTTGGTGACTGAATGTGAGGTCAGTCTGAAAAATTCTGTGCAAAGAGTTTTCCAGCCCAGCTTTCCAGTGCCAGTCTTTGTAATTGCTGTATTCAGATAACATAGGCACAGTTGAAAACAGTAATTTTGGTCAAAATCAGCATGGTTTACATTTCTCCCTAGTTCTTCTCAAATCTTTGGTAAGTTACGCCCATTTTGGGGTTTTTTACTAGAAGAAATTACATATCACAGTGTTTGTTGGTTTTTCCAGGGAGTTGGGTTTTATGCTGAAAGCTTCTTAAAGAATGCAAGGCTTGAATGCAATTCATTCTCTAGTGGTTGGGAATGTCATTGGTATGGTCAGGGTGGAAATCTTGCAGCTGAAGAATGGCTTGATTTTGAAAAACTTCTTCTTTAAACATAAAAAGGTTTTTATGTTTAACAGCTCCAGACAAATGTGCAGTTGTATGAATAAAGCAGACTGGGAGTGAAGGTGTATTGAATTAAGGATCTTTCTGGGGTTCAGCTGTGCATGTTCTGTAATTCTTTGCTCATTTGTTTTCACAGGACAGTTCCCTCATACATTTTTCCCAGCTTCAGTCACCGATCAGGACTGAACACGTGGATTGCCTGATCTCCTGTGGTTTCTAGAAGCAGGTACGTTGGCACGGAAATCTGGTGTTTTGTTGGTTGGGGATGGGGCAGTGGCCACTGATCCATGTGCCAGAAAGATTTGTGGGGGCAGGGAAATGCTGCTTAAGGAACATTTCATAATGTGTAGCATATGAACGTAGCTTTCTGGAGAGAACAAAGATGATAAGTACTTTGATAGGATTTTTCAGTCCCTCATTTGCAAAGGTGGATCGTGCTGTCTTCTGGGCATGGACCAGCTTTGTATGTGGGTTTGGAAATTTTCTCATGTAGCATATGCTGGGTAATGTTGTCATCCTAAACTGTGTCTTCCATAAGCTTTATGTAACAAGAAAACAGAGATATGTTCACATTTCTCCTGCTGGGGTCTCAGTGCTGTTCCAAGACCTTTGTCTTTCCCCTCTGATGTCATCGAGTAGGAAGAGCTGTGGTGGCTGTTGCTCAGGATAATTGGGTGGTGTAGGGAGAGCAAAGTGCTGTTGCTCCGAATGCTTAGTTTTACCTCTTTATACATATTTTTTGAGCCATATTGAGTGCTTTTTTCCCCCCCATGCTGCTTACTAATTGTGTGAAGCATTCGCTGGATGTGCAGGCTTTAGGATTTTTATCCTTCCTGTAAATAGGTGGCTTCATGCCAAACCCATCTTGGCTGAAGGTTACTTTAGAAGAACCAGGCTTAGATAGGAATTCCCATCACCCCTTTTTAAAGTTTGAAAATTAATAAACAACTAGAAGATAGTTCTGGTGGGAAACAATGAAATAGACTCCAGGTCTTGTAATATCTGATGTGCAGAGGAATGCTGAAGTGGGGTCTTCCTCGTTGGCATGGGGGCAGCCGTGGCAGTTTCTTGGTGCTTGTGGATGGTGCCACCTATTGATATCCCATACATTTTGTTTCATTTTTAAATGATAGATGTGTTACTACATTTCAGCTTTCACTGTCATGGTTTTTCTTTTCTAAGTTGATTACAGCAGCTTCCCTTTTCAAGTACAATATTATTTTTAAAGTATTTATAATATTAAGAACCAGTCACAACCTTTCAGACTGACTTGGTATCTTGATCAGTGTTTATTGTTTTATCAGTCTCTGGATGTGTATAACTTAATGTCCCTTGCTCACTGTCTTACTTTGTTCATTGTCTTACTATTGGCATCACTTGTGAGCACTCAGTAAATTGCACTGTGGAGTATATACTTAGTAGAATAATCCAATTTACTTACTTGAATTGACACTACACAAAAATACGGGATCGTTTAATTCCCCCTTCAGAGAGCAGTTTACTGATTATATAAAAAACCCCAACAATCATCACCTTGCACATGTACAGGCTGCAGGTTTCCAAGCAGAACCATCTATAGCAAATCAGCTTCATGCAGATCTTCCCACTGAAACCTGTTCAAGAAGGACTGGTGATGGATCTTTCTCACTTTTTACTGCTGTTATCTCCATGCTCAGTAATGTGGGTGGCAAAGCCTGTCCCAGCAGCTGCTGCTGAAGTTTGCATTACTTCTGACTCACTCAGGAGGGCCTATGTGTAATTTTAAACGGTTTCCACACCCAGATTACTTTCCCTTAAAAGTAATGATGAAAATGGAATGGGAGGAGAGGTTGGTAATGACTGCAGGAAAACATTACAGGGAAAACTGTGTTTGAAGCCATTCCCCCTTGTCCTGTCACTCCAGGCTCCTGTAAACAGTCTCTCTCCATCTTTCTTGGGTCCCTTCAGGGGCAGTCAGGGGTTACGTTTCTCCACCACACAGCACTGGTAAGGGGTTGGTTGAGTTTGTGACACTGCTGGAATAGTGTGTTATTTGAAGGACCATTATTTCTTACATTTCAGGTTAAGGTTTTTACTACTGTTGCCTTAATAAACATGGTTCAAGGTGGTTTTTAAGAGCCACTGAAGAGAATGCCTGAATGTTTTTTTTTTGTCGTGGTAAACACCCTGTTGTGGAACTTAAATAATTACCAGATACTCATATAATAAAGTATAATCATGCTTTGTGCTATAGAATTTGGATAGCACAGTCTGTTTATTCCATAACATAATTATTTTTATTAAAATAAGAAGCAAAAGCTCAGCTTTTAAATGATACTCTTTTCCTGCTCCTCTTAGCTCTGCTTTCTCTCCAAAACCATTTCATAAATTTTAATAACTTTTACAGTAACACAGTGGCCTTTTTTATATGATATATAAAGGAAAAAAGAAAGAGAGGAGGAAGACTTAAGAGTTGAGATTTCGCACGGCTTTTGTTTAGCCATTGCAAGCTTGATTGCTGTGCATTCTGCATCCTGTTTTCATTCTGCTTGTGCTTATTTATGGAAAAAACCCCAAACCACGGACTCTTCTGTCAGGGTGATTCTTTCATCTAGTTCTTAGAATTCCTTTTCTACTCATGCACTAACGTAACCACAGATAATGAGCTGTGGGGATGTGAACATGAGCCTCTGTGAATGTTTCAGTTGCATATGTAAGCCCCAGTTCAGTTGCTCACATTTTTAAGGATTTCTCTGGGGAAAGATGTGATTCCTTACCCTCCCAGGGTATTCAGTGATCTGCCACTGGTGAAAAACAGGTATTTTGGAAATGAAACTTTTCCTGTATTTCCTATTAGACCCCATTGCCTATTTTAGTTTGTCTTTTTCTGGTTTTGTATCTCCAGGAAATCCAGGAGCTGGCAGGAGGGGAATGAACCGTGAGGGCGTCCCCGGAAAGAGTCCGGAGGAGATGTACATCCAGCAGAAAGTGAGAGTCCTGCTCATGCTCAGGAAGATGGGATCAAACGTAAGATGCACTTCATAGCCCATCTTTTTTGGGTTTTCAGACAACTTTGGACTAACTGGGGTAGTGCTTGTTGAGATGGGCAGGTGATGGTCTGGTTTTAATGCTGAATTGCTTTAGCCATCATGGGTTTAACCATTACTAGTTAAGCACAATTGATTTTTGCTTAAACGTTATGAGGGTAGTGATACCTGAAACTACCATATATAGATAAATGATTTAAAGTTTTTCATTATTGGAAAAACCAAGCCAAGTAAAGCAGCTGTTTTAAGGTGACACTGAACCTGCCCATGAGTTCATGACGAACCATTTTGCTGCTGTGTCCTTGCTGGTGGTCGAGCTGCACAAATAAGGGGTGATTCAGCTGCTGAAGAGCAGAGCAGAGGCTGCTGTGGTGCCTCTCACTGGGAGCTGGTGTCTGCAGTCTGTGTGGTTCTGGTTTTGCTGAGTGCCTCTGTGCCCCCAGCTGACGGCCAGCGAGGAGGAGTTCCTGCGCACGTACGCGGGGGTGGTGAACAGCCAGCTGAGCCAGCTGCCCCAGCACTCCATCGACCAGGGTGAGTTCTGCCCCCCTCTGCCCCCCTCTGCCCTCCCCTGCCCTGAGCCTGCTTCCCCTGGGACAGCAGCCTCAGGAAACACCACCTTCAGCTTCCTGTACTTCCAGAATAGTGTGCCACCTGCTGAAACCCATCCTGCAGTCCGGGGTGTGCAAGTCCTGGCTTGCAATAGGCTTTGGAAGAGAACCAGAGTGAACTTTTTCAACAGGTGGTTTTATTTTGACAGGTAAAGTCAGTCTGATACTCTTAGGATGCATTAGGGTGAAGAACATTTATAAACTTGTTCTCCATGATAACTCAGTGTTGATGGCTTAAGTCCTGTGAGCTAAGTGCATGTATAAAACTCCCTACTCTGTGTAATACATTAAATAGAAATAAATTGTAACTGGTAGAGGGATTGTTTGGTGTAAGTGAAGTAAAATTCAGATATGCAAAGGTCCCTCTAGTTCTGAGTGTGTCTTACTCTATTCAGCATAGATCCTCTGCATAAGATGTCCTTGATCTTAATATTTATATCTGTTCTTAAACTGGACGTGTGCTTAAAAAGGAACAAGGCTGGGGGTGCCTTGCAAGCACTTTCTCTGTACTCTTCAAACTGGGAGTTTAATAACAAAATAAAATGCAAAGTAAATACAGATTTCTAAGGTATTAAGCATGTGTTGGGCATGTGATAATTTAGTTACTCTGTTTCTAGTTTCTTGATAGCACTTTTGTCACCAAATAAAATGGAGTCACCCAACAATATCTTTTGTTTTTCACATGTCCATGAGTGTGGAAGTGAAGTGCAACGTTACAATTTCAGCAGAGTAAGAGGGAAAGATTAGCAATAGGAGGAATTTGTTTTCCATTGCGTTTCTTTAATTGCACAATGTAATAAATTCACAGACAGGGGTAGCAGACGCATCATAAGTTTGCAAATCTGCTTTGGTTTGTTTAGATTCCCATTAAGGGGATGAACTACGTGCTAGTTTTGTTAATTCTTTGTAGAAGTCGTGGTAAACAATTGTGTGGAGCTGCTCTGAGTCCACTAATCTCTCCTGAACCTGAATGTTTCTTACCAGATTCCTCTCCCTCCCCTGCACAGCCCTCATGCCAGGTCACGTTCATAATGTGCAGCTTGGTATTGAAGGAACATTGTAAGACTCATGCCAGAAAGAACTGAGTTGAGCAGAAACTTAGTATAGATATGAGACATCTAGAAATCCATTACAAACACAACCTGCACAAACTTGCTGCTGTGTTTTAAGCCTGTGTTCATTCCTCGCATAGCTGGGGGTTGATGGAGGTGGATACTTGAAGAATTCTGAGCCAAAATATACAGCTTTTCTGCCAGTCTGAAGTGAGAATTTGCTTGTTTCTTGTCAAAAACTGAGGTAGACACATTCAGTTAAGAGAGACTTGGTTGCAGTTGGGATTTTTCAGCATTATCCTTAAAAATTACATTTTTCACAGTGAAATCTATGCTGAATTACCTGCACTTTGGCAAAGAAAAGGTGATAAAATCAAGTCCAGCTAGGGGACACAGATACTTCCTATGGCAGTGCTCCTGCACAGCTCCATCCAACTTCACTGTCTAAACTGTCTGTTTTTACTATCTGTGAAATTACATTTTCTCACCTTGCAGAGGGCTTTGGAAACTCAAAAAATTGAGTTTTTATGTGACTTTTAAATGTTATTAAAAGAGAGACCAAGAGCTCCTTCGTCTGCTTCTAGACTCACTAATCAGGCAATACAGGAAATGTAAGAGCTTCACACGTTGTTCAGAATATCCCATATTTGGACAGTTAGTAACTGATTTCTCTGTCACCGTTTTCATAGAAGTCCGTGAAGATTCTTAGAACTTTGTCCATAGGGAAGTGAAGTCCTCCCTGTGCGTGCTTGCTTTGACAGAATCTGAGGCTCTGCTATGTCTCTTGGGAGATTTGACCCCCACATCTACCTTCCATCGTCCAAAATTATAATTCATCTGGTGGTCTGACCATTAAGATTTTTCTTGGTAGGGAAGAAAAGAACAAAGAAGGAAAACAGTTAAATATTTAGAAGAGTGGGGAAGGATGTTGATTCTTTTCTTGTTCAGAGATGCCATCTCCAAATTAAGTAGTGAATAGCAAGAAGTACAAATGGAATTGAGGAAATGTAGCCAAATACCTTTTCCTTTGGAGAAAGATGAAGCTGTAGTGTGCTGTACAGACAGAAGCAACTACAATTTATTGCTCAGGACTTCGATTTTCCTAGAAATCTCTCCAGGTTTCTAACAGTAATGATAATGCTCTTTGCTCGCTGCTGCCTGTACCCTCTGCTGGGTGCTGGGGTTGGTGAAACAGGAAGGCTGAGTATGAAACTCCTGGAAGCTGGGAATACCATGGCATATGTGCCTGATTTTCCACCTTGAGGGAGATTCCATCTCCACTAGATGGCATTACCTTGTGCTGAAAAACCCCTGCAAATCCACACACTCACTGTTCTGCTGCTCCAAGATTGCTTAAAGGAATTTTCTTCCCTACTTTTCTGTTTTCATTGAATCTCCTCTGGAGGATTTTTTTTTCCCTTTATGCAAATTGTCTTACACAACAACAAAAGGGGGTGTTATTTAGGGAGTAACTTACACCAGGTTAGCACTTCAGTGGATTTCACAACCTTTTGTTCCATAGTAGGACAGGCTGCTCTCAGCCTGACTTGTCCCTGACATATCTTTAGAGCCATTTTCCTCCAGCAGGCACAAAAGACACAAAGCTGACTTCACATCCCCATTTTATTCCAAAAAATAGAATGACACTGTTGGCCTGAGCACTCTGAGAGCTTTGTTATGGACCTGCAGGTTTCTCTGTGTGCCTTAAAAATGCTGCAGTCTGGCTCCAGTTCCAGGAAGGTTGTTTTGGTTTGTTGGGGTTTTTTTAACAGGAGTATAGAGGATGGATGGTGTAGAGTTTTGTTAGTTTATTCCAGTCTCTATTGCATTTTTGATGTATTTCTCTTTTGTGCATCCATGATCTGCTGTCTGGGACTGGTGGCCTCATAGCAGTTACCTGTGCAGGACTGCTGAGCTTGTCCCTCTGGTGCCCCTGCTGTGATTTCTGATCACGATCAGTGGCTCCTGCGTGTGAGCCCCTTGGTTTGACTGCAGGGAGTCACTGCAGCCTCTGTGTCCGTTGTGTCAGCGACGTGCCAATGCACTGAAGGAAGAAGTTTTTACTGTCCCTGCTGAATTCAGGCTGTGCCATAAACCCTCCATGAGCCACTGTTAATACCAATATCTCTGACATTTAAAGTTCCTCCATGATGCTCTGTTTGTTGTCTAAGGATCCTGCAGTGGAAGTTAATGGCAAATTGATCAAGAAGCATCTTGGAATATCTCTGTAATTTTTAATCAAGCCTGAAGGCTAAGACTCCCCTTCAGTTTATGCTTATTTTTATTGGAAGAGGAGATATGATAATTGAGTCTAATATTAATGTCATGCTCACATTTTTTTATAACCATTTTGTTTTTCAGTCATTGTTAACACCTATTATGCAAGTGTAAAATCCGGGGTGTTTTTCTTTACTCAGGGAGCTCTTTAGCTCACATCTGTGGAGTGTTTTAATGGCTCCAAGAATAACTGAAGAACCCTGAGGCATCTCAGTTCAGCCAGTGTGTGTGCTGGAGAGGGGATGTAATCCTGAGCTGTTTTGGGATATTCACATTGGTCTTGCCTGCATTGCAGCAGGAGCTAACGCAGCTCACACTTGTTAGGGCTCTCCAGATTAAAAGGATGAAATTCAGGCTTGCTCACATATTTTTGAGTACAAGCAAACTGCCTCTCAGGAAGTTTTATGCACAGAAGCATCTCCTGCATGAGCCTCACATTCCCTGTTCCCCAGCTCCTTCCATTTCCAAAGGGTGGGCTGGCTCTGGGCTCGCTGAAGGTGCTGCTCTGGCAGGTCTGTAAATGGAAGCAGTGCAGGGAGGAAGCACGAGATGGGAATTGTGCTGAGACCTTGGTGATTGCAGCTCTGGTGTTCCTATAGCAACAGGAGTGTCGTGCTGGTTCCTGGAGCAAGCTGGTCCCATGGGAAGGGCAAGGCTGAGATGCAAACACGTGCCTGGCTGGGTGAGACATGTTCTCTGGGTGGTGGGGCACCAAAACCACCCCAGGCAGCTTGAGGGGTTCCAGGGGACCGCACTCATGACTTGGCAGATGGTGATGGAGAATGGAGATCGAGCTCTGCTCAGTGTAGTTTTATTCTGTTGAACACAAGGCTTGTTTTAATGAGCTGCTCCTCTCAGCAGAACATGGTGTATTTTTAGAATGCCAGACTAGGATGCTAATGCTGGGAATTTCAGGGAAGAGTTAATGTTTAGAAGATTGTTGCTGGAAGGTAGTTGAAGAAATGTATGTATGCAAAGATCTTGTGTGAAGTGAAGAATTTCTTTTTTTAAATTTGGCAGTCTTTAGAAATTCACAACAGGCTAAACCTTCTGATCTCTAAATGCTTTTGGGGTTTAATTAATTCTGCAGGTGACTACAAGCAAATCAGGTGTACATATCTATTTATCATTCAAAGAGCACTTGGAGGCAGCAGCTGTTAGAGGTGTCAGCATCTTCTCTTGTGTTAAGGTAGTGTGGTTTTAATCCAGCCTGCACCCTGCTGGGTTCATGTCTCTGTACCCAGGTCCTTGCTGGGCAGCACTGGCATCAGTCCCCTGGGGAAGCTTCCTGCCATGCAGGTGAGCCAAGGAGCAGCTGAGGACACTGAGCTCAGTGTGTGTCTGCAGCCCTCCCTGCCCTGCAGTAAAGTCATTTGACCTTCAGCTCATCTTGGCTTGCTAAGACTGAAGAACAAGTGGTGTAAAAGAACTCTAAATTCAGCAATTCAAACAACTGCAATTGGAACGTAATCTCAGCAGAATTTTTTTGGAAGTTAGGTGGGGTAAGATTGCCACTGTTACTTTCTTAGGACATAAGCCCACCAGTTAATTATTGTTAATTTCTAGGAAGGATGAGGGTGAGAAAGCCTAAGTCAGAAGCATTGGGAAAAGTATTTGAATGCCTAAAAGTTTGTGGCAGTTAATGCTTTGCTCAGAAAAGATGGGGAATATTTCATTTGGTATGTTGTAAGTCTCTATTTTGCGGTAGAAATGTGTGCCCAGAAAAGGGGCAGCTGTGGAGAGAGAAGCTGTGTGTATAGATGCAAGTCAGGTAAAAGTGTGCCTTTGTCATTGTTCTGTACATTAATTGCTGGAAGTGCAGAGCTCGGTGAAGGATGTGCTCAAAGCAAACGTGGTTCACTGTCCCATTGTCTCAGTCTCAGGCTCTTGGCCATGTGCAGCTTAACTTTGTAACCTGTGCTCTGTTTTTTACATTATTTTACTTGATTAGTTAGAAAACATCCGTTGTGGGAGCCAAGTGGGCCTGCAGGAGCAGCTCTGTTTGCTGGTACTCGGAGTCCCTGCTTTCCTTGCAGCACACAGAAGGCCCAGCTCTGTTCCCTGGCAGTGTTTGTGTCTGTACACGAGCACCGGCACTGGAGAATTGCTTAATGAGCAGCCTCGTTAGCTTGGTTTCCTTTAGCTCTGGGTAGTTTGGGTTATAGGACAGGACTGGAACAAAACCTGCTTTTGTGCTGAGAAATGTGCATGACCTTTTCTGGACAAATGTCACCCAGGTTCTTTTTCTGGGGGACACTTCCAGACATGGCCACGTTCCCTCGGTGGCTCCGGAAGGTTGGAAGCTCAGGGCAGGCAGGAACACGGAGCTGCATTCAGGGAGTTCTGGGGTTTTCTGGAATGCAGCCTCCTTTCCTGCGTGGGATTGCAAGGAAACTTGGAGGATTTTGTTCCCGTTTAGACACTGGAAAGGGGAGACCCCAGGAAAACAATCAACATCTGGTCAGTAATCCAGCTCATCCCTGTGCTGAGTGACGTCTCTGTGATTTCGCGGTTGCCAGGCGACGCCAGCTGCTCCTCCACCTTAAAGGGGTGCACGGAACACTCAGTGCCAGAGGTGCTGCTGGAGCTGCCCTTGCCTCCTTAATGCTGCAGCCTGGGGTCCTCCCTCTCTGGCATTGAAGGGTTTGTCACAGTCCTTGCAAGTGAAATCCTTGTTTTTCTTTAGAGGCTGGTAGTTCTTCCATGCTTTAAAATCAACAAGGCAGCTTGTTAATTCTGAGCTGGATCCTGGTGCTATATATCATTTATGTTTTGATCAAGGAAGAAACAGTTTGTGCAGGAGATAAAAAGGGAGATGACTGCAGGGCTTCTGAATGCTGGCAAGAGGGTGCATCAGAGCAGTTTTTGATGTAGTTTTATATAAGATAAGGGCCCTACATATGAAAAACAAACTACTGCTTGGTCCTTAATATTTCCTCCTTTGAGTACATATAACAAATAAATTGTGAAGTGTATAAAAGTAAATGTAGTTGCATTTCATGAGCATTGATTTAGCTTTTAAGGACATTAGCAAGGGGAATTTACAACCATTTTTGACCACTTTTCCTTCTCTATTGCAACTGAAGAGCAGATTAGATAACTGAGAAATGGAATTCATATAATGAGAACAGATGAGGAGTTTTTATTAGTCCTCTTTTACCATGTGTGCAGGTGTATAGGCAGAAGTTGCTTGGGGCACAAAACTGAGATTTGCTTCTTGATATGCTTCAGGCAAAGGACTGGAGGAATTTTACATGCTGATGCTCCTTCTGAGTTGAATTTGAGCTTTGCAAACCCCGGAAGAGGATTCTGTGGATCTGAGCAGTTACCTGACTGGAGCAGGCAGTGGTGTTGGTTTTGGCATTCCCTAGTTTGTCATTTGCTTTCCTGTTGGTTGTGTGGACGTGTGGAGTGACAGTTTGGGTACCGCATCTCTCCACTGCTCTGTAAAGGAAGTAATTATGGCACAGTTTTCCTGTATCCATTGTTGTTGCAGGTGCTGAGGATGTTGTGATGGCATTTTCCAGATCAGAGACAGAAGACAGAAGACAGTAACTACAGGACACCTGAACAACACAGAACTGGAGAGGACAGTGAGATTCCTGAAGATAGAGGAGGATGGCTGAGCATTAATAAGTTCCTCTGCCCACCCTAATTGTTCCTTGGTATTCCTTCTCCTTTGTAATGTTGTTTCCCTTTGCCCAACCCTCGGAATGCATCTCACAGCCATCTATTCCTGTCAGATTTTGCAACTCAGCTGGGCTGTGTTCATTAAGGACAAACCTAAAGGTGTGGTTTTGGTTGGCTCAAAGGGACAGGCTGTGGTTGGCTAAAGGAAGGCAATTTTTCAAACTTGACCAATGGAAACCTTTTATCTCACATTTTATTTTATATTTTAAAGAAAGTCTCTTGACATCCTACTTCTAAAGAAGCTTTTCATGCTGTGGTGCTTATTTAGGTCAAACTTGTGAATTTGAAGAGGATTTGATTTGGCTGCATAGAACTGGAAGCAACTTGTGATTGGGTGACAATGCAAAAGCTTTTCCTTCAGTTGGCTTGCAGGTATTTTGCTGACTCCAACTTTTTCATTGCAGGAAGCTGATGTTTTGGTGCATTGGTTATTTCTTTATACTTACTGACTTGGCGGGGGGAAAGACAAATGTGCTTTGCAGTATTTATTACATCTACACACATATAAACGCTTGCTTTTGGGGGATTGTTTTGGTTTTTTGATTGGCTTTGAAGTCATGGTTTTGATTTCCTTTTGGCTGCAGTGTTTCTGATGCAATCAGTTTTTCCATACTCAGCTGCTCTGTGGCCTCGAGCTCTTTTGGGAGCATGTGTCAAAGCAGATTTGGTTCAGGAAGTCCACCTGGTCAGGCTGGAAGCCGGAGCTCGGCAGCCCTCGTGGGCACTGGGAGGCTGTGCCCGAGCCCTGGCACACCTGGCTGCTCTGGGGCTTCTCTTTGCTTCCAACAGAGGAGCTGTAGATATTTTGCAGGAATTGCAAGAATGAGATCTATGGCTGTGACATGAATTTGCCAAATTTGTATAGAGAATATGTGAACTTGTTTAAAGTACTAGAGTTCCACTTTAACCCTTTAATTGCTGCACAAGACTAGCTCTCACATTAGGAACAATTAATGATCATTAACTTAAATTCATCTTGCACTGGGCTTTAATAAACTGAAGTTTCTAGTGACTTGAAAAATTGTACATGGTTTCCCTCCTTGCAGCTGTTTGGTGATAGGGAAATTCTCTGGATCCTAGGATAATAGCATGTTCTTGAGGCACTGTTCCAAGAGGCAGCAGTGCTGCATTAGGCTGTCCAACACTGAGTGTACAGGTGACACTCTCAGGTTTACTCTCTTTGTAGCTGCAGGGCCTTAAAACACACACAGACATTTACAGACTGAAAAACCTGCAGTGAGATTCCCGAGGTGCACTGACTGTTCAGGAATCTGCACATAGTCTCCAGCACTGCTGCCTAAAACCAAGCACTTCATTTTCTCTCATGTGTGCAGGTGGGTTTTACAAAACTTCTGGATTTTGCTGTGGGTTGCACTGACTTCGAGATGTTTCAGAATCTATTAAAGCTGAACTCAATTCACGTGTTCCTGGTTCTTTTCCTATGGTTGTTAATTATTTGCAGTAACAGTTCTAGAATCTGACTGTGACAACATGACCATTTTCATGGCAAGAAGTTCTGCTGACAGGATGCTGTTGTGGTCTCAAAATGGGGGGAAGCTGGAGAGAAACCATGGACTGTCTGCGAAAGGAAGAATGGACTTGTGAGCACAAGGAAGAAATTATCTTGAGCAAATAAACACCATGTAATGAGAGCAACTGTACATCTATTTATGAAAAGGCTCCTTTTGATTCAGTAGCAGCTTTGTAAAGTTCTGTGTGAAAGTAAATCTTTTACCCCTTTTTGTTGGGGCCAGATAAGAAATTTCTTTATTAAAATAAACCAGGAATGAGCCCAAAAGATTCTCTAGGTTTTGACTTGGTTGCCTAAGAAGCATTTTAATGTGAATTTGGTGCAGAGGGGGGCAGCCCTTACAGTGTTGATGGAGGGGGGTACGTGTGACTGGCTCAAGGAAGGGGCTGCTCCGTGGTGGCCCTTCAGTGCTAACATTCATCATCCCCGGGTATCCATGGCACTCCTCAGCTGCTAAATCTTTTCAAGAAGAAAAGTGAAGTGTTTATGTGGTTTAATCTTTTCACTAGAAATGTAACTGTTGAAAAGGGGGGGAAATACAGTTTTTAATAGCTACTCTTGTTTCATACTGATTTATTACACTGCTCAGTTGCCAAATGAAAAACACTTGGCTTCACCTTTGAGAAAGACTTCCACATACACTCCAATCTTGGGGTCTTGGGTAATCTGTTGAGTAGGCTATACTGAAAAAAGCCAGTGTGTTGTATAAACAACATGATAGGGGCTTCAGACATTGGAGGGGTTGTAGTCTCTTGAGAATATTTGTGCTTGGTTGTTACCTGTGTGCTCTGCCCCTCCCTGCTGGTGATTTCTTTACTCTCAACCAGGGCTGGAAGATTTATAGTCAAAGAATTCATACATAAATTGAGGAGAAAGTAGTGGCAAAGAGGGCTTTCCAATATTCCCTTTGAATTGTATTTCTAAGCATTTATCTTCTTGCTATGAAAACAAAATCCCTATTCCAGCTGTGGGGCATGGATTAACTGGGAGGTGGAGAAGCCCCCACACAGGACATCAGCATGGTGGACTTGTTTATTGTTTGTATAAATTTCTCCAGCTTTGCCATTGTGCTTTTGCCTTCTCAAGTAAACCATTACTAATAAAACCAGGAAATCAAATGTTTTAGAGACCAGGGTTGAGCACAGATGTAATCTGAAATATGTTTGTAACTAGAAAAGGCTTTGTAGTCCAATTATCAACCATATAGTGCTTAAGGCATTCAGAAGGGGAGTGTAAAAGGTTTGGAGGCATCTTCCAAGAAAAACACATGCTCTTTGGGTGGTCTTTTGGGGAGAAATGGTCCTTTAGATATTCAAAATGTGCTATTGTACTTTCCCTGCCAAGCTGCTCATCTACTGCTCATAACACACTATGTTTTCCAGAGCTTGAGGAGAAGATTCAGAGCTGAATCCCACTCCTCTGTTTCCAGGTGGGCAGCAGTTGCTGCAGTTGTTGGAAGCTCATTGTGTATGAGCATGGCCTGTTGTAAAAGAAAATGAGGCTCTACCGTTCACCTAGGCCTTGAGTTTGGTTCTCCCAGGTCCTAAAATAAACCCTGGAGTGACAGAACGTGTGAGCTGGAGGCACAGCAACACTTTGGAAGGAGATACTGCCTGAAAGAAGCTTGGATCACTAATTAAATTTAAAAAGCTCTTGAGATTTTTTGTTCCTATTTCTACCTAAGGTAAGTAGTTATTAGAAGTTGTATCCTCTTGGCTGCTCCATGGCCTGTGTGTCTAATGCTTGACCATTAAATCTGTTTCAGTTCCACAAAGTCTGTTTTCTAATTCACCAGCAGCCTAAATGGTTCTGTTAAAGGCCAAAGATTAAATGGCCCATGAAGTAGGAAGACCCATCACCTACAGCAGAGATTGTCTAAATAAGACATCAGGATCATATGTGTGATAAATTCCTATGGCTATTGAGAATCCCTTACAAGAACAGAACAGTGCTGTGTCTGAAGTTACCAGTGTTCTACACTGCAAAAGGGAAAAATAAGGCTAGAAGTCAAAAGCTTTGAATTAAATGTATAAAATGTGTTAGAAATTATTTTATGAAATACACTGAGTGCCTGGGCAGGGAGAGGGATGTATGATTTGGATTCATTTAAGACCCGTCCTTCAGCTTTCTTTTTGGTGTCTTGCCTCCTCAAGGACTGTGGCAGAGCTGACAGCAAAAAAGGCTGCAGGGCACTGGGACCAGCAGAAACCAAGAGTGCAGGAAGAGCAGTTTCTGGACATTTAAGGAATCTTGAATTCTATTCAGTCTGCACAAAAGAAAGTCCTTAGTGAGTAGCATCTTTTCCTCACTGTTACCCATCAAAAACAAAGCGTTCCAAAGCTTGGCAATTAATAAAGGGCATTTAGGAAGCTCCATTAAAGCTGCAGAACAGTTGTTTTGGGTGTGAGAGTGGCAGGAGCAGTGAAGTGCTGCAGGGTTGCTGTTGGTGGGATATTTGCTGGAGGCAGTTGACTTTTAAGCCACCTGACAGGTGTGGTAAATCCAGCCTGAGCACCAGCCCCTCCCGTGGGATGGACCCACTTGTTACTCACTAACAATCAGAGGTGTGTGTTGTGTGCAGGGCAGCAGCCACAGGAAGTAACTTCTGTTTTTCAGTTTCTTTGAGGTGAAATGTTTTTATTTCATCCTTAAAGATCCTGACAGTTAGGCCTGGGTGAATAATTTCAATAAAGTTAGGCAGTGTGAATGGCCTCACACAAAACTAGCTTGAAAGGGCATTAAAATGTCAAATTTCAGTAATCAGGAGCAGGCACGGTGGACAGACTTTTCTTGCAGCCTCAGGTGATCAGTGATTTGCATCCTGTGAAGTCTGTACCCTCTGTATCTGAATTCTGGAGCAGTCAGGAAATAGGTCACTGGATTGCTGTGGAGGTTCTTCCAGATCTGCCTTAGACTCGCTGCATTTACAGACACTTTGCACTGCATTTTCCCTTAAACCTCCTTGTTACTGATGTTTTCCAGAGTTTTACAGATACAAAAGTGCTGTATAACAGGGAGGACCGCTGTTGTTACTTACCAAGGTAGGAGCTTGGATCTGTTCCCTGCCAGACTGAGGTAGGTTCACATCCAAAGACAGAAATCACCTACTGCCTTCTGAGCTCTGCTTTCATTTGCTCTGCAGCTGATTTGCCCTGAGCAGGATTCCTGCTGTATGTTGTAAACAACCTGGCTGGTTTCCTTTGTAGCCTGAAGCACTTCAATTTGGAGATTGTTTATTTTGGAAAAGAGAAAAAAAATTTTTTTTGAAGCTTTATAACCTGGGCTGCTCACAAGCTGCCTCATGTATCAGCATGAAATGGTTCTATGCACAGAGCTTTTTGCTGCCTTGACATTTTCCAGGTTGACTCTCCTTGGTACTAAATGGTGCTCTGTGACCAGAGGCATGTGAAACTCAGAACATAAACTTTCAGCCTTTATTTTACAATTGTAATAATGACTCCAACCCAGATGTGGACTGATGCCTCTGTACTTTAGTTTTTCACCATTGGTAGTTCCTGCTGCTCTCTTCTGATGTAGTTACAAGTGAGCAATCCCCACAGGGGCAGGAGAGGATCCTGTCTGTCCATGACGAGAGCAGCTGGAGACACTCAGGCACCTCTCCCATGTGTTGTGCCTGTCAGTGATGCTCAGCAGTTGAGCTCTTTGCCCACCTGCCAGAGAAGAAGGCCCTTTACCCACTCTGTGAGTAACACAGGTAGTTAATAACATTTTTTTTCCCAAGGTTATAAAATACTTCAGCTTAACCTTGGTACTTTAAGTTGGTTCAGCTGAATCCTAAGGTTACATCTGTGTTCTCTAGTTGAGACTCTTAAAATATTAGGGACCCCTTTAGTTAGATTTATGTTTGAATGGGTATTTAATAGTATTCCTGGCTTAACTGTTGGGGTTTTAGCCCCAGGTGAAGGGTAAGTTCCCCGTGTTTCATTTCACTGCATACCTCTGTTGTACAGCTAATTTCACATTTTGGAAGACACAAATCATAATTAAGTTCGCGAGCACACGGGGTTTGCACTGCAGTCCCCATGTTGTCACATAAAACACATCCCCAGTTGCAGTGAGGTGAAAGTAATTTCACTACTCCAGGTGTAACTCGGGACTCTCCTGATGGAATATTCCAACTGATGGAAGGAGCAAGGATGATTGTTCTGAAAATACTTTTGCCAGAGGAGGGGAATTCTGTGAGATGAGCGTGGAAAACGTAAGTTCCGATTAAGGCTGGCTGCAGAGACGCACCTGAGCAGGGATGTGGCTCCAAACCCTTGCTCCCTGCTGTTCTTGTTCCCTGCATGAAGGGATGTAAAGTTGCCATGATTTCAGAGGACGGCCCTGCTTCAGAAGAGAGCAGCTTTGGATGTTACTATGTGCATGTGTTTGTCCCATGAAATAGAATGCAGGGAGTTACTTGTTCAAGGAGTGACACAGGAGCTCGTGTTGCTGCTGACTGTGCGCTGTAATCCATGTTCAGCTTTGCTTGTGACCTCCTAATCGGAGGGCACAGTGTAAATTGCCTTGAACGTGATTGGAATGGACAGTGGTAGCTGAGGACTTGCCTTCAGTCTTTTGTCCTGTGCCTCGAGTGCCTGGAGCAGCCAGACACCGTGTGTCCCCTGATCCGTGTCTGCGGCCAGGGCCGGGGGTGTGGTGCTGCCTGGGCACAGTGAGGCACGGCCCTGCCTCCTGCCAGGAGGAGAGCTCACAGTGTAGTCTCTGCTCAGTGGTGGATTTTTTAATGGCTTGATTCTGCTAAATCTCTGGGATGTGTGGGGAGAGAAATAGAGGCAGGTCAGGAAGGGATGAGTTTCTGTAGGTGGAAGCACAGGAGGAGAATTCTGCCTCACTGTTGTGTTCTCATAAGCTTCTTTGAGCCTGCAGAAAGATGATAATTAAACTAGACAGAATCTTAAGCTTTTGGTTTGCCTTGCCAGCAGCACTAGACTTCAGAGTCCCCCTCTAAAAGGAGCTGTGCCTCGTGCTGGTTCTGTACATGCTTAGCTGCTCTCACACCATATGGGGTATACAGCGGTGACTTTGTTTTAGTCTGACCTTGACCTTGAGGTCACAGGTTTTGAAACTATATGGGACATGTGGACTTACCTTGGCTGTTGTAACTACATGATCATTTTTACCTGATTTTTTCTTCTCTCTAAATGTAGCAAAGTATAGATGTCAGAGGATTGGAGCAGTACAAGGAATTAAATCTTTTCACTTTCAGTGCCATTGTCAAAAGGAGGAGGGGAGACTTGGATAACTGAGAAGTGTTTAGATAAACTACATCCCCGTGATGATGAGGAAAGGCTTGCTAAGAGTTTTGCAGACACCAAAACCAGCAGAGCTCAGAGTATACCTGCTCTAGTAAGTAGTAGACTAGCCTGGTACCACTGTGTATACAAAGATTGCCAGCTCATATCCTTCTGCAGAGAAGGTCCTTGGGGGTTTGAATAGAGAATTGTCAGGAAAAGCACCTTGACTTAAGTGCTGGTGAGATGGATCACAGAGAACGAGATCTTTGGCATAGTCAGATCCTAGACCTGGTCATGCTTAAAGCTAGAACCCCGAATTCAGCTGTGTCAGGCTGCTGCAGAGCAAAGACACAAAAATACTTTTGAAACACAAGAACTATTAAATATCACTGAGGGATCATAACGTTCTATCTGCGGGATTGGATTGTGGCTGAGTTGAGCCTCAGTCACAATTAAATTGATTCCGTAATTCTAAAATGACACTTACTGACATCTTTGCAGGAGAGGCCACACTGCTTTTGTGATCTGTTTGAGTGTGTTCTGTCACCTGGCTAGAAAGAAGAGGTCGTGTGTGTTGTTTTTTTAGTCTCCTGTCTTGACAAGAGTGCAGAGAGTTGGTTTCTGTCTGGACCTGAATAAGTCTTTGTGAAGGCTGTTAGCACCATTCTTGCTTAGAGCTACTAAAAAGAGAGGGGGAGCACTAAGGGAAGAAAGAGGGAGATTAAAGGGGAAAACTCAGTAGGTTATAAATGCATTTTCCTCTGTGCTGGAGGTTAAATAATATTTTATGTGTGTGACAGATACTGTGATTAAGGAGCTGTTAGGCAGAATGAGAGCTGGGCAGCAAAGGGAGCAGAGATGCTTGAGGGAAAAGGGTATGAAGATGTTCTAGTGCTGAATTCTCTTGTGCATATCTACTGTATGACGTGTGGCTTTGTGTGCCTTTCACTGGAAAAAAAAAAAGTAAGATATTCTACAGACATTTAGGGTGTTTTTCTCCTTCGTTGCTTTAGCATCTTTTCTGTCTGAGATGTGTCACAGGTTACTAGTGGCATTAGAAAATGGTCAGAGGCTCTAATCTCTGCTGCTACTTCAAGGTCTAGGATTAGGACTGTAGAATGGCATGTGATAATCTTGTACATAAATCATGGCTTTAACCAATGGAAAAGGTTTATCCTGTTTACTCTGTTGCAGACAGAATTGCCCCTCTGTGTCTTGCTCAGTTTGAGGACTCCTCAGTCACTGCAGAGCCTCTGGAGTTTCAGCTGTCATCATGTTCCCCTCATTCAAATCAGCGAAACCTGGGCACTCAGACTCAGTGTTGGATCAGGTCCATAAATACTTGACCTATCCTGGGTCGTATTTTAATGTTCCACAGACGCCTGTCATTCCCAGAGGCTCTTCCTCACGCCGCACGAAGCTGCCTGTGTAAGCTGGGCTTCAGACAGGATGATATGCCTGTCTCATCTCATAAGCTTTTTACTTCCACTCAGTGGACAATGTCTCATTGAAGCAGCAGTAAACAGGGAGCAGTGTGTGCTGTTAGCATGCACTACAAAGCACTGTACTTCAGTCATTTAACACAACATGGGATTTAAAGCCCCCCCCGCTTCCTTTTGCAGAAGACAGTGTGTCATTCCACTTATTCAGCTGATCCACTTTTGACAGACACAGAACAGAGGATAGAGCAGAAGGAGAAAAAGTAAAAAGTCTCAGTTCAGAGGCTCTTTGTCCACACTGAAAATAAGAGAAAGCCTGGAACGTTAAAAGGTCCAGGTGAAATGGAAATTCATGTCTGTTGAATGTTTGTCTGAGTAGTGGGATGGTCCTTGAGATCCTATGGGGTCCAGCAGAAGTAGATCCCATGGAAGAGGTGGGCATATAACCTTTCCGAAAGAACTCACTGGAAATGTTTTATCTTCCCTCATTGAGCAGAGGAAACCGTGGAGTTAACAATCTAATGAATACATTAAAGCAGCACACGTTGGGATGGGGTAATTATTCTAAATCACTCCTATTCATTTGCATATATTGGGTTGGTTGGGGAGGGACCTGCTGAATACCGAGGTCCGTTCTGCCTGGTATGTGAGCCTCAGCCCAGCGGATGTTTGTTTCCTGCTTTGTTAAGGCAAATCAGCTCTTTGCTGGCTCCCTTTTTAGGGTTAATGTGTTCATAACACTTGTTCAAAAGCCACTGAATAGAATTCTGCTGTTTTCCTGCTGGTGGTGGGTCGGTGGCTGAGTCAGTGATAGCAACAACCCCGCTGTACGTTCCCAGAACGCCGTTCCACTGCTTTAACACAAGTTTCCCACCCCGGGACGGGTCACTGCCAGCGTTTAACCATCTTCCTATTCAGAACAGCGAGCGAGAGCAGCATCCAGCTTTGCCAAGGGCAGACAGATGTGTCCCTGTAGGGAGACTGTGTGCCTTGGAGCTCCCCACGGGGAGGCCATCGGCCCCTGCCGCTGGCGAGGAGCTCCCGGTGCCTCGGCAGCGCTAATCGGGGCTGGCTGTTCCCCGTAATCCCCTGATCCTTCCCATACGGACGGCAGCGCAGGCGGTGTTTGCGTGTGTGCCCTTCTCCCCTGCTCACAGGGCCGGCTCTGGCGTGCGCAGCAGCGATTAGATGGGTGGTGATCAAAACATGATTAGCAAAGCTGCAATTAGAGTGGAGGCCAGGAGGGCAGTGGCTTACTGCAGGAAGGGTCACAAGTGGTATCTGTCAGAACAGAAATAAATATGGGAGATGACAAAGGATTTAGCTGCACTCGTGTCTGAGGAGACTGTAACTTAAAGAGCCAGGGCACGGCCAGGAAGAAGCTGGGAGCACTGGAATTTTAGAGAAAGAAAGGGAGGGGAAAAAGAGGAAAAACGAAAAGTAAAACGGGGTTTTCCTCCTGACAAGGTAATTTCAAAAGGGACTTTTTAAAACACCAGAGGTAGGTTATGTAGGTAAAACATGGCTTCAGAACTTGGGATATCTGCATCAATTCTGAATTATGTCCCAGACAGTTTTTGTGACTGATCTACAGGAATGATTTTCATAATTTCCTTCATGAGCCCAACAGTACAGGCAGCGCAGGTATTGGCCATGCTTTGCTGAGGTTTGGGAAGCTTTGAACATATCAATGTGTGGAATTCTCTGAGACTGTGTGGAAGAGGTTTCTTGAAGCTGCAGCCTCCCTGCCAGATGTGATGCCTTTGAGATGGCCAGGAGTGCAGAGGGATCTGTACAAGTAGAGGAAGAACAACAGTTTGTGAGAAACCAACTGCAAGACAAACAATGGCATGTTTTTAAGGACAGGGTGCTGAGGAACCTTCCACCAAGTTCCTGTACTCTTGCAGAATGATGTAACATTTTGCTCCTTCTTTTCCTCCTTTCCCAAAAATACACTTAGAGAAGGAAACTGCTGGAATCTTTCTTTCCATTGTGGGGCTTTTTTAGCCATAGCATATGAGACTGACTGGAGGTTCAAGATGTGCTTTTAGAGAAAACTATGGAGAAACAGTAACTTGTTTTAGAGGAATAATTTGTCCTGAAGGTAAAAACACAAATCTTTGAGGTGTCGGTATGTACTTAATTTAGTGAAATCTACCCACCTTGATGTTTTACAGCAGTAAGGGTGCTTGTTTTGTTTTGTTCCTTAATATTCCTTTGCAATATCTGCCAAGTGTTGATTTGTGGATGACCTGTGCAGTTGTAAATCATCTTGGCTGACCCTTTGTCACTTTTGTTTTTGCTAAATGTCTCTGAGTTTCACAGATGGCAGTGGGAGATCAGAGGTTTTGGTACCAGGGAGCCTTTGAACATGTGATGGCATTGCTGGAAGAGCTGTGTGTGGCAGTGCCAGTACAGTCCTTATGGCCCTGCTGCTTCTGGCCAATTGTCATGCTGGATACACAACTAGAGGGTGGTAATTTGGTTCATTTTGGAATCTCTGAGATAGGCTGCAGCCCAATAGGAGAGCATCTGCTTTTCTTTTTGCTGAAGAACAGTGCTGGAACTTCTTTGTATAAACTCATTTGAAAACTCGTTGCTTGATTTTATTAATATGTGATGATTTGGCTCCTTTTACCTACAGAAAATCACTTACCAGAATAAAATGCAAGAATATTGGCTATGAAAGGGGAAAATAAAGAGTGTAATTGTGTTAATTATCAGAATACCAGACATGTAATTAATATGCCACAGGAATAAAGAGCAAATGTACTAAGAGCACATAATTGGACTTAAACTACACCCTTGGTAGAAGTCTCTGCAATGGAACTGTTGTGTTTGTGCTCCTTTTCAAATTAGCAATAAGGAATAAATTAACATCCATCTTCTTGCCCATACAAAGACGGAATCATATTGTGGGGCTGGGTAATGAATTCAGAGAATGCCTTTACATTCCCATATGGCTCTTGGGGAGGGGAATACTCATGCACATGGCTCTTCTCCCTTGCAGGGAGAAGGCAGAGAGGAAAACCTCATTGTGTGACCAGATGTTTGCAGAATGCCTAAAGAATACAAAACATCTGTAAGCTGAGAAATTTAAACACTCTCACCAGTACCTGGTGCAAATATACGAGTTGGTTTATCCACCCATCCTCTTATACCTGGTGTGTTACTGGACTGTGTTGTCAGATGAGGAAATAGGGTAGGGGCAAGGCACTGTCCCAGAGGGACATCTGTGATACAGCTGAAAAAAACCCCATAGTTCTTCACTCAGCAAAGACTTATGTTAATAAAGCCTAAATATTATTGAGGTCTTTAACAAGTATTGCTTTTTAGGTAAAGACTTGAAAGCCAGTCTGTTCAAGGTATTTCAAGGTATTTACAGTATATCTTGATTCGAGGTATTTCAAGGTATTGCAGCACTTGTTAATTTTTCTTCCCCTCTTTGTTCCCTTCTTTCCTCAATATGTAAATGGAAAGCCTAGAAACTCTGTCTTATTCAATTGTAATGCACCTGTCACCACAGTATCCAGACACCTGCCTTTTGCTTCACAGAAGTATTGTGAGAGTGCATTAATTAACGCTTGTAAATGCTCGGAGATCCTGGGATGGAAAGTGCTAATGAGTTGTAAAATATTAAAATGATGATGCAGAATATTCAATCTCCCTTTGTAAGGAAAGACTTGCATCTCCCCTTCATTGCTTTCATGTTTCTGGATGCATATTTTGCTATAGAAGGTAAGTGTGAGTAGGAAGAAGATTGAACAAGGTGGAAAGATTGCTAATGCTGCTGGTTTTCTTGTGAGGGAGCTGGTTGGTTTCATGTACTTCTTTGCTTATTGAATTTTCTTTTTGTCTCTCTGATGAACCCCTACTTCAATGGCTTGTTGAGAATTCTCTGAATGTTCAGAAATGTCAGGGGAGAAGATTTTCTTCTTCAGATTGCCAAGGCCTTCATTTGCATCCCCTAAATCAATTCTCATACATGATCAAAGCAGTTCTGGAAATTTTCAAATGTGGGGAAAACCAGTCCTCTAATTTTTTCTCCTCTAAAATATACAGTCAGGTTCCAAAGCATTAAAAAATAATAATAAAGTCTTAATCTACTGAATCTAAAAACACAGGAGTTTTATGCCTTTCTATGGTCAGAGTGTGTATATTGGGGACAGCAAGGCTAGAAATGATCTAACAGATCACCTGTGTGTTTTGTTTTCCAGCTGGCAGGAGCATTGGTCTGGCATTGTGTTGTGGAGCTTTCTTTTGAATGACCCAAAAGATGCCTCTACTGCCTGTTGCCTTACAAGAGTATTCTAGGGCTTCATAGACCTCGTTGTGCAGAATTAATCCTTTATATTCACCCCGAATTATCTTTTTCTTAGTCTCATTATTGTTTGTTCTTCCTGCTTGCCTTAGACTGATAAAGCCATGTCAGAACCAGAAAACACCAAAATTTAAATTCCCCAGATGCTTTGGGATTGTCCTATTGCCTTTTCCAGTGGGGATGGGAGCAGCTAGAGTGGTGCTGTGTTACCGCTTCTCAGAAGCTGCTCTCTCATTGCCCTCATCTAATATTTTGCTTGGGTATGCATGCAGCTCTCTCATGAGCTTAATTACTGCATAGTCTCTATGGCAGTTGGTCCCTTCTCAGAAGTGGTTTCGGGGCAGCTGTGATAAACTGGTGGAGGAGATAAAGCTGGATTTTAACTTCCCATTAAAAGAAATCATCATCTGCAAACACACTACTATGCAGACATTAATTGCACTGAGATGAAAAACAAGCCCACGCTTGGCTCCAGCCTCTTTATTTAAAGACAGCCATTTTCTCAGTGCAATTCTAGACTATTTGAAGTTTGGGCCCTTTCCCTATGCGTCCTCCTTTAAACAAGAGTCCAAATGTAATATCCAGAAGTAACAGTGCATATTCTGCATGTATTCAAAATCCTTTATGATCTTGAGTTCTAACAAGCAGATCCAGATCTGCTGGTGATGTACCCGAGCATGTCCTGCTGCTCCCTGTATTCACGGTGTGCATTGCCTGCCTTTCAGGAGCAGGCAAATGCATTCATTTTTCCCTATCACCCTATCTTTTCTGTTCTGGCTGCTCAGCTCCACTCTGACAAGCGCAATAAATGTGTCCTCCTGGGTCCTTGCAAGCCAGGCATTAGTCACACTGTGCATTTCAAGGACATCAGGCCGATAGGTTTTCAGCTGAAACAGAAAACATGTTCTGCCAGGAGCCATTTGTTCCAGTTTTGTTCCTTACCAGTAAAATAAAAATCAATGTTTTTTTGGAATCTGAGAATCAGGTCAGAGGGTAGGAGGGAGATAAGTGGTAAAATGAAGGTGCTGAAGTTAGTTCCCTGAGTTTCTCTGAAATAATGGCATGTAGCATTTGGGATAGAGTGAGGATCTCTGTCAGCGCGGGAAATGCAGTTTCCTCTGGCAGACAGGAATAGGACAGCTCTTGCCTAACAGCAAACAGGACTGGTGCACAGCATATCCCACACTGGGTGATTGAAATCAAATTAAGTTTTGTGAAACAGAATGAGAGGATGTTGTATTTGCTGTACTTCCAGAGTAAGTGCCAGTGGAACATCCGTGGTGACAGGGATCAGGATTTCATTTGGCTGCGTCACCCTGTGTGCAGGGCCCATCCTGTCTGTATCAACCTCTCAAGTGCCAGTTCAGACGTCTCGGTCATCCAAGGAAACAAAGACATCGAATTGATCTTAAAATACAGACCAAAGAATTGTTTGCTTTACTGAATCAGTGCCTTAGTCACAACTGACTCGGAGGAGTTTTACTTAGAAGGTGAAATGCCATCAATGCCTCCTCCTTCCTTGGAAATTTCCCAGTTTCAGCATGACTGATTCAACTGATTAATTCTTCTGAGCTGGTAGTGTCATTGTGTAATAAATAAGGTTTACTTAGACATAGCATTTCTTTTCTTAAAAATTTCTCTTCTTCCTAATTCTGCAGAACCAGAACAATTTAAATGAGTCCTGATGGTAACACCCAAGTCCCCTTCTCACTGTGGTCCATGATGCTGTGTTTTCTCCTGTTATAATGCATGATACAGCCCAAGAGAAAGGCAGAGGTCTTTTAAAATTTGTTTTTGCCACACATATTTTTATACACATATTATTAATGATAATTTATTTTGCAAAAAATGTTTTATTAGAGTATGTGTATGTGAATGCCGACTGGCCAGACGTTCAGCCCTCTTCAGATACCTTTATATTGACATTAAAGCTCTGTCCATAGTTAGATTCCTAATCAAATTCCAACATTTGGGTCAATACTGGGAAAGTGTTACACCATGTATTCATCAATGGGCAGTCATCTTTCAACTGATGATATCTTGCCTAGCAAGGCTTTACTAATGGAGTGGTTCTTACTCAGACATTACATTAGTAAGCCTAGTTTGAGAGTCACACTGTGCTGGACAGTCCTACTCTCCATACAAAAGAAAAACACGTCATGTAGCACCCTGTCAGCTGAAGCTGCGTTGGCAGAATGTAAAGACTCAGCTCTCTGGCAACAGATGGGCTCCAGGCTTCTTCTGACATGATCTGCCATCCAGCATATGTTAGCCAGGCTGAGAAATCAAGGAGGTTTAGACTGAGGCTTTAGCTTTATTTAAAAAAATAAAGATGTCTTAGCTCTTGATAGAGCAGCTGCCCTACAGTCAATGGAATAAATGTGGAGTAACTTGGCTAAGGGAGAGCTCCAGAGCACAGGATAGTAACTGAGGGGTGTTCACTGTGCTGGGCCTCAGGGTACGGCTCTTCAGGTTCCTGCTCTGCTCTGCAGACACCCGTGTACAGTGAGTAAAAGTGGTTGGTTTTGAGGATGGAAGAGGAAGAACATCTTTCCTTTGGATACCCAAATGCACTGGCTTGTACAGACCAGATTCTGTCACCTCGTGAGACCTGACTGGCTGCTCCAGGGCAGTGAATAGGTTGGTTTCTCACCTTTGGTTTCTCCCCCATCTTGAGTGTGGGGTGACCAGGTAGTCAGCCCTGGGCTTGCCTCAGGAGACAGGGGGAGGCTTTTCCAGTACAGATCAATCCTGGTATTTAACTTGCTCAGAAAGTAAGGAAAAACCACATCTCTAGGATCCTGAACATTTTGGACTTTATTTTTATTTCACTGTGGGAGTGAAATGGCTAATAGGTACAAAGCATGAGTAGTCAGATCTAATTATAAAATAAGTTGGTTGCATTTTAATTGTCAAAACTCAGATCATGGTATTGATCCTTTTTTCCTTTGTTGAAACATTTTCTAATTGAAATTTTTGATAGTAGAGCAAAGAACTTTTCTATTATAGGACAAGTTCTGTGCAACTTAATGAAAATTCTTGATTTAGATAGTACTTGGAAATTTTTCCAAACAGAAGTGATCTTTTGCCTTGATAGAAGTTACTAAGCCTACACCAAAAGGGTTTGTTACTCTGCAGACTGAGCTGAGCGCCTCTGTTGCTCCCTTTGGGCAGGGTTAAAGCCGTGTCGCAGCACAGCCCTGCGCACCTGGGGAGCACCGAGGAGCCCCTTCAGTCTGTGAGCATCAGCCTGGAGCAGCTCGGTGATGCACCAAGGTGTGTTCGTGTTTGAAGTGGACATGTTCCTGCGGGATTGCACTTTTACAGATGGGAAAACAGCAAGATGGGGGTGCTGGGTTAATGGTTGGATTTCGTGATATTAACGGTCTTTTCCAACCTAAATGATGCTGTAATTGTACCTGGTGCTTGTAGCACCAGGTGCTGGCAGTTTGCTCCTGCCCAGCAGCTGAGTGGGTTTGTGCATCCCATTCCCAGTGCGTCCCTGTACCTGTCTGCCTTTGGCATCAGCTGTGAGTTGGGTAAAACACGGCGGTTTTGCCTTTTTTTCTGAAAAGATGTGTGAATGTTAGGGTGAAAGCATTCAAATAGCTTTATACAAGGTTAATTATTTCTTAAATAGCTTCATGGGGGGTTTAACGCTTTCTAACGACTTGGGGGCTTAATGAGCATTTATTAAATCAGCTGTGTGAGGCTTTGGGGGCACCAATTTAAATCAGCTGTGTGAGGCTTCGGATGGGCACCAGCTTCCCTCAGCTGTGTGATGCGTCGGAGAGGCTCCGGCTCGGCCCCACTGCTCCCTGCCCAAAGCACGGTTCAGCCCGCGGTAAGAAGCCAAAAGAAGCCCAAAGCGCCCGAAGCAGCCGTGGCGGAGCCGCTCCCGGGCCCGGCGGGCGGGAGGTGCCGGTGAGGGAGCGGCGGTGCCCCTGGGGAAGCGGCGGTGCCCGTGAGGGAGCGGCGGTGCCGCAGTGCCCTCAGCGCGCCGGGGGCGGGGCGCGCCGCAGCCCGCGGGGGTCCGCAATGGGCTCTCCCGGCCCCCCCCGCCCCGCGCCGTTGGTTCGCTCCCTCCCCCGCCTGCTGCC